>VXAK01016393.1:0-80773 GCA_013399435.1 Arenaria interpres
AAGTCCTTTTCTATTTACAAACATGAGATCCAGCAGTGCTCCTTCGCTAGTCGGCTCCCTCACCAGCTGTGTCAGGAAGTTATCCCCGACACACTCCAGGAACCTTCCAGACTGTTCCCTCTCAGCTGTATTGTGTTCCCAGCTGATGTCTGGTAGGTTGAAGTCTCCCACCAGGACAAGGGCAAGTGATCTTGAGACCTCTGCCAGCTGCTTATACAACATTTCGTCTACCTCTACATCCTGGTTGGGCGGTCTGTAACAGACTCCCATCACAATATCAGCCTTACTGGCCCTCCCCCTGATTCTTACCCATAGGCACTCAATGGGTATGCTTTGCTCCAGCATGCCCATCAGGGACAACACACCCGAAGTATCCTTTCTTTTTCCAAGTAAGAAGGGATGGCTGACAGGAAGTTTCCAATAAAAAATCTCTCCAACACACTTTTCAAAATAGTCTGGATTTGATAACTTTCTGAATGTGATCCAAATAGCTGATATAATTAGGAAAACTAAATAAGCTTCCAGTTACTCAAGTGCTTCTTCGGTTCTGAAACAGAAATTATGGGAGATAATGAATTTTGCCTTCCTTCTGTGTCAGCCAGTTTTTTCTTTGCTTGTTTTTTTCCCCTCCTAATAGTACCTGTTGGTACTAAAAGCTAGTATTTCCCCCTACAAATTTGTCTCAGAATCAAAACCTGTCTGAGGGTTCTACTGAAAACAGAGCGTGTGCACATTGGATAATGAAGGGAAGAAATGACCAGCTGGACAGCTGGAATGGATTTTAATACTACTGACACACAATTTCATTTTATTTATTCCATTATTAATCATATTAGGATGCCTAAACCAATGAAGAGGCATCTTTATGTTTCTAATCAATCAATCAATCACATTATTAAACCCAAGTGAGGTTTAAAATCAGGTCATCCAAGGTGATGCAACAAGAATGTTCTTTCCAAGCTATCTGCCTCTTTTGCAAATGCTTATAGCTAAGGAATGGTCAGTGATTGATGACCATTCTCTACAAAGCCATTCTTTCTAGCAGGGTTATTCATCTATTTTTTACAGAGGGAACGAACAAAATTGTGGAAAATCTGTTGGCTTAATATTTTGTACCCTTTGGGGGCATTTACCTGTGATTCATTCAGTTCAGGAAGTTGGGGGCTGGATCTCCTATTTTGAGAGAATTTTCTTGCTACTCTGTTTTTTCTAATGTGCATCTGAGTACTCCTCAGGAAAATCAGAGAAAGAAATATTTTTCTTACTGACATATGCTTCTGTGAACAATCAACAAGCATTTCATTCTGAGCCTTGGTGATGAATGGTCCCAAGGCACTCTTCATAACATCAGGGGTTTCCTCTAAATGTCCTTGGGCAAATGGTAGATCAAATGTCTTTTCACTAAGGGTGGTGACATTCAGAGTTGTTTGGTTGCTAACTGCTGCCTAAAAACCAGCTGCCTTTCACTTGTGGTGGGCATACAGAGATTCTGAGAAACACTGCCCTTGGGGATAGGAAAGCACTGTAGAAACATTGGATCAACTTTTTACAGAGAAACAGCTGAAGGAATCTTGGATCGCTGTCATACAGTAGAGAAAGAAATACATGTCAGCTTCATATTCTCCTGCTAGCCAATGTCAAACAAGTCAGGCCTGCCTTGAAACAAACACAGAATGTCTACTGAGATGCTCTGAAGAACTGCTCAGAAATAGGGATGTCTATCAGGGAGGTCACACAAATGAGCTCTCCCTCCCCTCCCTCCCCCAGCAACTTAACTTTAATCCTCCTTCTTTGCTGTCACTGCAGGAGCTACTGCAGCAAAGTTACACTCTGAGCTTCTGTTGGGAATGTGTCTGAGGCAGGCAGAAAAAAAAACAACAAACAAATCCTAGGAATATTCCAGGCTACCAATACCAGGTAACTGAAAGTCAAGGGCAACTACTCTAAGGACTTCCACAATTAGATTTCAGTCCTCTCACTACCCCTCTGGTTTCTGAAACACCCTATTTCTCATAATCTCTCACACAATTTTATTTCCAGGGAAGCAGGAATCTACTGTTACCTCCCTTGTACAAATGGGAATTGAGGAGATAAGCAACTTACTCAAAATCAAACATCAGCCTTAAGAGAGAGGAAGGAATTGAATTTATAGCTCCAGAATCGCACATTTTCACCCCGACCCCTAGACCATCATTCCTCTATTTACCATTAGGGTTTCAGGGTAGATGTTATGGGTACTTACTCCTTGAACAGGGTGGAACCATGTGGCAGCGTACCCTCCTCTCCTCCTGTAGCCTCCTACAAGTTATCAGTAGTGACAGGGTTCAATATCAGGCCAGAAAGTTTTGAAAACAGGGGCCCTCGTCTGGAATTTGTGTCCTTCTAAGCATAACTCCATATATCCAAGCTACACTGACATACAGAGCACAATACATCACACCAACTGCCAGCAGTATTTTATTTTTCTGGCTTCTGTGCTGAGGAGTGCATGACGGGAAAATCAGGTGGCCCCAAGGAGATAGTTAATTCTAACTTTCTGAAACCTCCTTATTTTCTTTCTGTGCTTATTTAGGTAATCACACTTCACTATAGGGCATAGATTTGGAGTATGTAATTCAAGCTGTGTTATGCTATATTATGATGCAATATAACACAGGGTAAGTGCTCACTTCCTCTGGGATGCTACACTTTGAGACACACTACTGCCAACATGTAAGTTTCTGAAACACGACTAATGACAAAATTGTAAAATCAGGAAATACTGATTCCAATTTAACTTTGAAAAGGTTACAAAAAAAAAAGAAAAAAGAAAAAAGAATAAAGGACAGGGCAGAAGTTATAAACACTGTTGACAGTTTTAAATACAGAGCTTTTTGACAGGCATTTCTTTGAATTTTACTTTGAATTCAACTTCCTTTTAATTTTAATACAGTCAATTCTAAAGAGAAAAAACAGTCTCTTTTCCCTGCCTAGCTTGCTATTTCTGCGTAGTATCCAATTTCAGTATCTCTAACAAAGGCATAATCAGACTTATGATTACAGATGTGGGACATCTACTCCCACCACATTTCAAGTTGAAGCTTTAAGATCCACTTTTCACAGACTACTGCAACTACTGTTATTCAGTATATGGCTTTCTCCTTTGTTCAAAATCTCCAATTGTTTATAAATGTTTAACTATAAGGTGATACAAAGAAGCTGGATATTATGTTATATAAAAGATACAACAGATAATAAAGAGCTGCAAAAATTCTAAGATAATAACAATAATAATTAAAAAAAAACAATCCCCAAGCTCCCAGTTGGCTATTGGCAATTAAAGGACTTTAAAATAGGTCTCACTACACAGAGATTTCTGCTGGGCCTTTTATAATCTTCCTCCCTAGGGATTAATCGGTGGACAGAATCACTGCTGAGATAGGTGGCACGTGTGCCCAAATACCCACGTAGCCAACCATACAGTGGGTAATTGGCTTCTGTCACATTACTACATTTTAGCTCCAAAACCCCATGATGTCCTAATGAGAATAAATGAAGGCTGCTACTGAGAATAAACACTGCTGCTCACTAAGAAAATTGCTCAAAATTGGACCAGCCTGAATCAACAAATTTGGGGAGACACTGAGCTTTAGTCTCACTAATTTCTTCGTGTGGTTTAACATAAGGTTGTCACCTACAGTACACTGGAAACATGGTACCTGCAGTTTTCACACAGGAAATTCTGAAATGGATTGTGTCTCACCCAGAGATCTTTCAATCTCCCAGCTTCTCACTGAAGATTTAGAGAAAGAAAATAAAGTGGGAAGGTAGGAATTTAGCAGCACAGGCAGGCAGCTTATAAGAATAGCCCCAGTATGGTCACCAACCCTTCTACTCTTACCCTTGCCAAAATATACAAGTATAACAGCTGCTGAGGTGCTGCTTTGCTGATATTGCATTGATACATCACTTTGTGGAAGTGGGCTAATTTCTTAACCCATGACAGATCATATTTTCAATAAAATGCAACAAAATAGTAAAAAGTAGTTTTGGACCAGTTTGGTTCCTACTGTGTGCAATTGTGAAAGAGTGATTTTCAGATTATTATTATTGCAAGCCTTAACTATATTGTCTGGATCATATAGTTGACATCACATGATGCAGGAAAATGATATATCCAGAAATTAATCAGAGGCTGAGGGCACACAAATGTCTTCCACATTACTCCCCTGCTGTTGCTCAGGGACAGAGTGAAAAGATGTGCCCTGGTTCTGTCTATGGCATCTGGTTTGCGTGACAACCTGACTCAAATGCCAACAGTATGCCTTGAATCTTGGGTTCTTAGAACAAGTAAATGTTGGATTTTAATGAGGCTGAAATACACAGAAATGCTAAACTGTGCTCTTGCTCCTTGGAGGAGCCCAGGAGAGTAGCAACAGGAGTACATGGGGGAGGTGAAAAATTACATCAACCTAATATCAAGCATTACAACAACAACAAAAAAAGGACTCCTACCAAACAAAACCTGTACAAGGTGTATCTCGATACAATGTTGAGATGGCTGCCTTTTCCATCCGAAGACTGACTGACATGAGAATGCAAAGCTTGTGTTTTGCCAACTATCTGGGCTACTGATAAATATAGGCTGCAGACACTTGGTGAAAAGACCACTTTTCTTTTTTATGTCAAAATTTCTAAACTATTACTAAAATATATCTTCATAACTATGTGAATGTAACTTATGTTTTAAAACACTTACCACCCAACAGTACAATACAGCCTCTTTGTGTAAAATGAATAGATATGAAAATATCTATATTAATTCTATATTCATATGAAATGAAAAGATATACGAATAGATATATAACTTGATTAGTTTCTTTTCTCTTCCCATGTGAACAGCCAGGACCAGCCATTTAAGAAAGATCAAATATGATGTTATTTTTCTGGCAAATGACATAATCTCTCCGAAGCATTCCAAGGTTTTGACCAATTCGCTTAATTGCTTTGCCTTATTTTTCCATTTGTTGGATAGGAATAGTGAAATGCTTACTGTAAGTCTCTCGTAAAAGTATTTAAAATTCAGCATTATATTCATTTCCTGACATATCTATGCAACCTCTTTGAAATCAAGGCTGGTTTCTACTATCTTTTCACTACTTTCTCAGAAACATTGTAATTTTAGATAAGGACAATCATTTTAATTTGCTGGTTGTTTACCATTCACATAGATGTGTTATCCCTATACTTTGATCACCAATGATATATTCTCTCAGAAATTCAAAAGTCATCACAAATCTAAGAGTAGAAGAAGCTACTGACTCTAGTGGAGTACTCCAAAGTCTTAGGTGTCTTATGTTACTCATGTTTTGTATACATAGTCCTTTTGGGGAAGCTTACAGAACTAAACATGTTAGGTGAAAATCAGACAACAGTCATTGACATCATCATCATTGACATCATCTGGTATCCTGGAGATACCAGAGTGAACTGAAGGGAATTACTATCAGAATGAGCAGAATTTGGTTCAGTATTTCTAGAGGATTTGGAAACTGAAGAATGCTACATAAGAACTTGATCTTACTTATGGTAATAAGAAAGCCTGACAACCCCAGTTTGGCATATCACGTAAGCATGTGCTTAAAAGCTAGGCATGTTCTTTGGGTGTGTGTGTCATTTTGGGCCCCAATCAGTCATGCAGTACTGTATATGCATGGAGGGAAAATATCCTTCCTGACCCCCTGCGGGCAATCATCTCAGCTCCTGAAGCATGAAATTAGAGTGGCCTTATCTTTGCTTGCATACTGTAACTACAAATGTTATTAGCGATCGTAAATTTAACAAGCCCTATTTTAAAATCCATCCACAGCATTATTGCGTGACTTTTGAAGACAGTCCTCTTGGAGAACTTACAACTTTTTCCCTTCCATCTTTTAATTTCATTTGGGTGAACTGGGAGAGGAAGGTCACCGTCAAACCTGCTGAAAGGCAAATATTAACAGTAGTGCTTAGCTCCATTTCAACTACCTTAGAACAAACAGCCACTTCCTGATGTGTAGAAATAATAACATTAAAATAAATAGCACTCTGTCCTTCCCTGGAGTCTATGCAAAGACTCCAAACCTTTACACCCTGGGCAGAGGAAACCTCAGCTCCTAAATTACAAAATGTTCTGGTCTAATTGAAGTTGGCGCCTGGCCAACTTTATATCACTTGAACCCATAACCACGGTTTGCTTGTCTATTTGTTTCTTCTTGTAATGGGAAAGCCCACCGCAGCTCAGCAGAAATGATTAATCACCAGTATAGAGAAATCACCAATACAGGCAAACTTAATAGGCTGTATTTGGAGGACAGCAGGAAGAACAAAAGACCTATCAACGCCTAATATATATCAGCATAACCTTTCTGTTCAGAAAGGGATTCATGGCAGGCATTACTACTGCAGAAGGAGAGAAAAGGTGAATGGCAGTGCTGCCTCCCACACGTGGAATACCCATCTCTCATGCACAATGAAGAACACGTGTTTCTCAGTTCAGATGACTTTGTACTTTAGCTAGAAGAAAAACAACTAAGACACAGTGAAAATAAACCCTCCGTGACCTGGGGTGGGGCAGAGTATATTTCTCACTTGACCTTACTTGAAACCCTTCCCTTCGGCAGATGAGTTCCCACTGAGACTTAAACCATGAAGAACAGACAAACAGATGTTAATAGCATCTTTGCCGAAACACTGTGCTAGTCCAGAACTCCTGCTGAAAATGCTACTGGGCTTTATCCTCCCTCCCGTAGGCAGCAGTGCTGAAGGAGGCATTCTGAAGGGATTACAATTTTGCTGCAGGCTCACAAAGTACAAAAAGCAGAGTTATGAGGGATAAAGCCCTTTACTGAACACCTTTTCAAAAAAGCTTACTTAAGAATCAGATGGAAAAAGACTGGTCTCTCTTTTCCTTCTTGCTTCCAAGCTTTTTCCAGAGTGAATACCCTGAGATTTACATTGCATTCAAATCTTCCAGATGGAGGCCATTGTTCACCCTCCTTGCAAGCCCCTCCTTTCATTCTGTTCCTGATCTCCGTGTCTTTGATAACACTGATTTAAGTAAAACCATTATATCAGAAACCTTTCAAAGCAGCTGACAGAGCTGTTCTGTACTTCACTCCGAGTATTTGCCACAGCAAAAATAATCCTTGCTGCAAAGGACTTGCAATCAACAGAAATAAAACTAATAAAAGAGAAGAAACTAAAAGGTTCCTCACATCATATCCTCACAGAAAATTCTTGGAGTAGCTGCCACATTGGCCAAGGAATGAGGCAGGGACTTACAGCTGTTCTCAAGCACAGGATGCTTAAACTAAGGAGAACTGTAACAGATTCATTTTGTCTGCAGAACAGGCACAGAGGAACATACGTCAACATGTCATGATTACTCTGCCAAAAGTTACATTTGTACCTTTGTTTTGAAAAACCATTCTGGAACATCAAGGGGAGCTGAACAGCATCTGTACTCAGCAGGTGGAACTATTTTTGTTTTAAGATTTGAGTTCTGGTACATGAGCTCTTAGGTCAAAGAAAAGCATCAACAGTTGTCTTTTTTTAGCTGGATGCTATCTGCGTGTATCCATGAATACAGTGAGACTTGAAAGTTGTTTTCTAGAATAGTAGATGGAAACGCTCTCTTGTCCAGCTCAGAATACAGCACAGCAAAAGGAATTTATGAGGTTTCTGTGGTCTGAATAGCAGACTTTGCTGTAAAAAAAAAGAGAAAAGAATCCCGGTGGGAGAAAGCATCAATGAAAATAAAGAAAAAGGGCAACCTTAGAGCTTTTTAATTTCTGTGGGGTTTCTAATTCCTATGGATTGGAGAAGGTGAAGAGTTGAAGAAAATGAGGATGTGCATAAAAATAATGTCAAAATTAACTCTTATAGCAGAGAAATCGATGACATAGAAAAGCAGACATAGAACCTCACCTTGGTACTGATGGACCAACTTCCAGGTCAAGCAACATGGAGCAGCCATGAATACAAGGCTATATATATTTTCTATACATTGGACTGGGAGTAGAATATGTTCTCCTTTTCAAAAAATAGTACATCCACCTTTTTTTTTCCCTTTGATCTAATGAGGAGGAAATGGAGGTGCAACAATGGTCCCTAATTGTGCTAAAATGAGGTCTCCAGTTGGTAAATGGGTAACAGCTTCTCTTCTTTTTTTTTTTTTTCACTTTCCTCAAGCTTCTGAACATTATTCAAAGATAAATACATTTCAAGTGTATGGATGCACTTACGTGCAAAGTGCTATTGCATCTCCTTTTTTTTTTTTTTTTCCCTTCCTTGCTCCTAGTGTTACCAAATGATTTTGAGCTGCAAGGCTTTTACATTAATGGAAGTTCCCATTCAGCCGAATTCAAAATCCTCTTTACTATGAATACAGAGAGACAACACAAGCAACACTAAAACTACATGGATGGCTTGTTTTATTCAGGCATCAGTTACATTAATACATGTAAGAAATTACTTCACACTTTTAAACAGTTAAGAAAATAAAGAGGGCTAGGGTCAAGAGGGAAGAGAGATCTGCTGACTGGAAAGAAAATATGGGAAGATGCCCACTGCTTTGTGAGAAGAACTGACATCAGGTTGGTAAGTCTAAAAACTATACAATCTTTGTGGTGGTTTCTAAGCTTCATGAAACACCTCTCTGCAAGCTTTCACTCCATATTAAGAGCTTTTTTAATGCTCCAGTAAGTTTGCACCACACTCTGAGATGACCTGTATTGCGATGATTATTATAATCATTACTATTTTTGATACTAATAATGCAATTTGTCATTGCAATTGAGCACAGAGGCCACAGGAGGCCATGTCTGCTCCTCAAAGCCAAACAACTGCACCTAGAGATGTGGAGAAAGTATCAAAAGCCTGCTGTCCCCTGTGCTGTTTTGCCCCACTGGAGTTCATTTAATTGGATATTGGGACTGACAACGTTAGCGCACAGCCTGACAGGCGATGATAGGGGCCCATCTGTGGCTGGCAAACTGGACTGATCAGATCAGGAAGGTTGCTGGCTGATCTCTGGCAGAAGTTCAAAGCCTGAATTAGATCTTGAGGCAACACTTCTATCCTTGTATGATAAAGTGGGGAAGTGAATATGCCTTTAATTTGGAGACAAAGTATCGAGGCTACGAAGCTGACATCTGGGTTTTGGTCAAATATGTATACCCTATTTTACACAGGAATGGATAGAAAATCACCTTCAAAAACTGAATCAGATGAGAAGCCTTTTTTTTTTTTCCCTTTTAAAGTTTTTTCCCTTTTTAAAGCCAACTGTACATCACTTAACAGTACAAAAATAAAACTCTGACAAAGCAAAAATGGAAAAAAAAAAAAAAAAGCAGAGGAGAGAATTACAACCAGAGTATGCACAATTCCAACTCAAAAAAAAAACAAAACAAAAAACAAAACCATCTTGTAAGCAAGGACTTTCAAGTAGGATATGAAAAAGATAACTTGGAGCTTATGATACATTTACACAGCAGCACACTTTGGTGGTGCCACTGCCTCATGAGAGACCCAAAAGAGGCTGATACAACTGCTAGGAGATGAGGAATAGGAGTATGCCTTCTCTTTTCTCCAATGGTTACAAAAAGGTCTCTGCAGGACAGGACATAGCTTATGCCCTGACTCCTAAATATCCAACAAAGAGGAGCTTCAACACGAAGGAAGGTTTCACTCATGAAGTGAAGGTAAAGTGGGCTTTCTGTCCCTTTCGCCTTTATAATTTGCAGAAGACACGATTGCCTGAGGAATACCCTTTACCTGACTCTAGTGGTCCCACCAGTAAAACAAACTGGCCTGTTGCTGTTGCACAGACTTATTCTGAGGTCGCTTTTACCAGTCTTCAAGCCTCCTTTCACAAAGAAGCTGCACCATTTGGTTTTCCAGGTGCTTGTTCTTCTTACTCCTGCTGCAGACTAGCTGACCATCTTTCAAAGGTGGTCCCAGGAAGACGCAATATGTGGGAGGGAAGGAGGAGGGGGTCAGTCTCTGAGCATTCCTATGACTACACCTCCAGTTACTTCTTTTCCAAAGCTTTCTTGTTTAGCAAGGATCACCACAAATTCCCCTGTACATGCTTGCAGGGCCACCTTTTTTCAGCTTTTATTTCATTTGTTTGTTTCTTCAAAAAGATCAGCAATATTACGGGAATGAAAATCAAGAGAACAGGAGAAAGTTAAACAGCATCCTGCTCTGAAACACTCTGGTTAAGGCAGAGAGCATCCATGCCACTGTATTTGAAGTAGGCATTCGGAAAAGAAGTACCTTTGACAAGATGATAATTTAGTCCTTTTTGACTCCATCACGTCAAAGCAAATCTCTCTGGAAATTCTCAGAGGAAACAAAATTTTGCTGAAAAATGCCAAATTCTTGACCCCGACGTATTTTGTTTGTGTCCCGGTTTGAAGTAAAATCGAACCAATTTTGAGTTCTGTAATTTTACATTTTAGCCAGGCCTCCTCTAACTCTGTGAAATTAACGGCATATGGTGGAGCAAACTGCTCGTTCTCAGAATGATGGGACCAATGTTTGTGCTAAATGCCAAGGAATGGTATGCAGAGAGACTCTTGCTTATACTTATTGCTATAACAACCAAGGTCAGCCAATTTTTGTTATTTGCCCCTTAGAGGGTCAGAAACAGAAAAAATGTAGAGGGGTCACATCTGTGGGGAGGAACGGACAGGACAGGTGACCCAAACATGACCAACTGGGGTATTCCATCCCATCTGCCCCATGCTCAGTATAAAAGCTGAGGGATCAAAGGGTCAAGGCTCTTCCTGCAACGGCCGATGTTCAAAGAGGACCCTGTCTGTTCATCTGCTTTTGATCCCGATCTGAGTGTTCCTGACTCCAGAGCTGGAATCCGGTTCCCATCCATCACTGAGTCCAGTCTGGTACTTACCCAGTGCCTGCTGATGATGGGACTGTCATCCTGGGAGCTTGATATGGTTTTGTATATATTGTATCTATTTCATTATTTTCTTCTTTTTTATTGATTCTTCATTAAAGTAGTTTAGTTCATTCTAAACTTCTGAATCTCCTTATCTCTTCCTCTCCTCTTTTGCAGGGGGGGAAGGGCCATCTGTTGGTCCGATTGCTGTGATTTCGGCTGAAAACATGACAGTTTGCAACAACAGGGGCGATACAAACTTCTGCCTGAGCAAAGGAGTGTTACTGGGATCCCAGATAGATTTGTCCCTGCTTCTGAGTCACTGGGAACCCTGCCTGGCAATTTCTGTCTTCAGCTACAGAATAAGGGCATTCTCAGTTTGCCTTCTTTTTTTTAATTGCCTTCAACTGGCAAGAACTGTCATTAAAAAAGAAGTAAAACACCCCTCACTCCCCAAAGCAACCAAACAACCCCCTCACAAATATACAGTGAAAGTAAAACCTTCTTTTGTGAGGTGACCTTGATTTCTTTCTCTCTCAGAAAAGAAAATATGACTACACTGTCAATTCTGGATGTTGTTGATCTGAGATCACTTCGGCTTTATCTACACGAGGGATTTACAAACATTTTCCCACTGAGCAGGAAGTAGTAGAGGTAACAATAGAGCGAATAAGCTCTGGAGGCAAGACCTATATTTTATTTGTCTTTTCAAATGACTTATCAGCTTTTTCAGCTGTTAGAATGCTTTCTCAGGAAAGAGAAGGGAGGACAAATCACTGATATTGCTACCTCCACTAAATCCAGGCCAGGCTCTCACTTGGGATAAGCTGGTGGAAACACACTGCAAGAAATGGAATAATGTTTATTCACAACCAACCTGAGAATCTGTATTTTCTTATGTGAATACAAATCCATAGAGAGCAGAACCAGGCAACAACTGACACTAGATTGATTTTCTCATTTTCTGAGTTTGGCAGTACGTTACACATCCCAGAAGCAGATTTGCCACTGGCCTAATACTTTCCTACATATATAATATTTCAGAGAATGCTGCTGAAGTCTTTGCCTTTACTAATTTAAATATTTGCCCATTTCACAAATCTCAGCTCAGTTTCTCTTGCTTCATTTCCTCACCACTCTATAGCACACAGTGGCTTACTGCAAGTGAAAAATACCAACCCTGCAAATTGGCAAATTCAGAAATGAATTATGTTAAATTCTTTTTTCTTAATATTGAGTTAATCTGGCTACTCATGTTCATTGGCTCAAAGTTTTACAGCCCTTGAACAGCACCTATCCTCCCTGGAAACGAGTAGTTGCCACTGTTTATCTGCAGAGTGCACCTACACAGGTGTGGGTGCGTTTCATCTCTGATAATACTTGGCGCTATTCTGACAATTTCTGAGCAGTCCTGGCTCCTAGACACAACGCTGTTAGAATGCACTGTGAAAGTACCAGTGAAATTAGCAGACACATCCTATGGTGTCTGAAAGCTTTCTCACTCGAGTTGCCCAAAAGGAAACCTTTTCTTTTCTACTTACAAATGACATGAATGAGTAAAGAAACAAGCTTGGCCATAGCTACTTGGTGCCTGATTAACAAAGTTCATGCTGCTCCAGTGTGCTTGAAGGATAATAATTCAATTTAAGGGTATACATTAGAAGCACATGTTACATCCGATTCTGTGCACTTTTAATTGGTTTAACTACCAGGTTTACAGAGAGGAGGTGGAACTCTTGCTGAGATGTTCACTCAGTACAGAATCACTCACCACAACAGATTGTCAGTTATCCAGAATAAAACAAAGTTGTGTAGCGCCCTTCTTTCTCAGTGTTTTCTAATCGAAAACATTCCCCTTGCTCTCATATCCACCTGTCCAAGTACTAATGAAAGCAAGTTTATACCATAGGATTTCACAATGTGTGACAAAAACTTACAAACAAAAATAAAAAGCACAAAACATTCCTCATTTTTAACATTTACCAAAACTTCTGTTTAAAAATTGCACTATTACTGCACTTTTTAGGAAAGACTTTATCAAGTTTTATGTCTAGCATAATTCAGTCATCAATAACAATATCACAGTTTTGCTTGTTATGTCATTAATCTGGTGTTACTCACTTTCCTTCTCATAAAGTGTGCAAAAGTGTTATTATAACCTTGCTGTTCTTTTAATTGCTGTTAAAATTCATAGCGATCAGAGCGCTCTCATCATTTTTGGCAGCAGTTTCCAAGCTTTCTAACAGACTGCTTTCCACCTGGTTTCACTTCAGGATTCATAATTTCCCTCTCGCTGGCAACCCCCACTGTTGCAGCTGCATTTCTATCAGGCTAACACACACAGTTGAGGTAGAGACATCTTAAATGGGGAACTTTGGTGATTTGGCCAGATCATTAAATCCTCCTTTCCCCCTCACGTTTCTCTCCACAAAACTCAAAATAGCAGAATATGTATAAGACTGGGGCTCTGCATTTTAAGGGCCTTTCAAGATGTGTTTATTTTTTTCTCATAAAGAATGGACTTCAGCTGTGGCATGCAATGGAAGTTTCACCAGGTGAGACTTTCAGGATCAACTGGAAACAAAAGTGGAAAATTGTAGCATCTTGTATTATGTCCACAGGATTGCAGACTAGGTGACCTAACAGACCTTATCCATCTTTCTAAATCTGTGAACACCAAGTAAATCTTGGTTTCAGGCTTTCTGTGCTGGTTAAGGAAAAATAACACCCAAGAAGCCTCAACCCATTTCTACATTGAACTTAAACTAATAGCACAGATCATTTAATCTTTAAATTTTACATCTGGAAGCAACACATATGGAGTTTTACAGCTATACAAAAGTTTCTGAAGTTCCACCATTCTGGTCTCTGTGAAAGTCTATTTCCTCAGAACTTACAGTGTGGCAGTTATAAGACAGTGTTGTAAATGGCAATGCAAATTACTTTGAAATGTTCCAGAGGTTTTTGAAAAACTGTAGAAGAGTTTGTGGTTTTCTCTGAATATCTAGATATAATGGTTTATATGGAAATATGTACATGGCTTTGGCTAATACATCAAAGAATCCTGAAATTTACAATTGTGCTCCTGCAAACAAGGTTTGCTAGTGGATGTAGCAGAGAGATGCTGCCTGAGATATGGAAGCAAGCCAGTTCTCCAGGTCTAAATATCAAAGGTTGAGGGAACTCTTTAACCTCAGTATAAATCCATGTCTGAAAATATGTAACAGATACTACAATGGAGCTCATCCAAATAACAGAACAAACATTCCTTTGAATCATGAGGAATCCAAAGTCAAATCCAAACTTTCTAAGAAGTCCTGTAAGTCTGCAATTATCTCTAAGGAAGTTGAAGGTGTTCAATAGCTCGGAAAAATCACATACCAAAGTGTACAGAGCACACAGAATACAGGTGCTGGTATTATTACTCTCTGCCTCAGGAGTTTTGAGAGAGACAATCCCCAGCAGAGGCTGTTTCAGATTCCAGCCAATATTTCAGGTTCCAGCTAGTACAATCACATTAGTTATGTAAACCACTTTCCCCAAATGCATTACCAGTTAATAATTTTGTACTTAAAGATACACATCTTTGACTGTTTTAAAGTGTTATTAGTAGAACTGAGAGGGCTTCGAGGAGGAAAAGTAGCTTCCAGTATTTCACACATAAAAAAACATTAAATAAAATGGAGAAACGTTCAAGTTTAATACTGAATTTTCAACGTTGTATTTTTCACAATTTAACCCCAGCCTTATCAATTTGTTTGCTGCCAGCAGTAAAAAACTAACCTGAACGCTTCTTCCAATCAAAGAATGTGCCTTTGGAGCTCTCTGATTTTTTTGGCAATACCAGAAAGCTTTCAGCATTGTCTTAACTTACATCATCTGAATGACTACAATCATTTGTAATGACATTTCCTTATTTAACAGTCTTTTATGAGATGACAGTAACAACTCCTAAACCTTTACTGTCATTTGAAGGGATCATTGTCAAGGACACAGAACTGCCCAAAGTTAGAAAAGGAAGTGCTGAGAATGGCTCCCAGAGAGATTCCCCCCAAAACGAGCCTGAAAACAGAAAATTCAGGGTTCTAATTGAAACAATCTTTTGGCTTTTCTGAATCTTTGGATGCGCCATGCTCTTCTTTATGACCAAATGGAAAATAAGGGCATAGCAGCCTCATAACTCAGGTGTGGTAGCAAAGTGCCTATGTTCAAGGAAAATAAATACCCACTCACCCATTGACCAAACGAGGTGGCAGAAGGTAGACAGGCTTGATGGATTTTTCCTTATCTTTTCCACCAGATACATCATTATACTCTACCTGACTGTCTGAATTTTAACAACTTTTCATGCCCAGGGATCAAAGTGCACCCTGTGAGGCTATGTGTCATGAAGCAATACAAAGGGTAGTAGATTTTACCCAAAACAATATCTTTTACACATGTGTTCATGTGTCCTTCACAGTTCTATCTGTGAAGACTGCAGTCACAGATCCTAGTTCAATTTCAGACATGTAGGCTTCTTACCCGAAGGTCTGATAATATTATTGTTTTGCTTCATCATATCTTTTCGCCAGAGTCCTTCATGTTAACTCATTCCCCTCCTCATCACCCTGTTTGAAGTTAGATAATTAAATTATTATTTTCATTCGTTGTCACTTACTAGCCGGAGACATAGTCCCTACTGATCTCAATTCCCACGTATTCCAGGCTGTGAGCCCTTCACCTCACCTGCATGAAAATATTTAAAAGAATGCTATTTTCTCCTCAACCAGCTAGACACATATTTGCATTTCTTTGCATAAGTAACCATGGGAAAAAAATTCAAATGCTTTGGGAAGGATGATTGTCACTGTCAAATTGTATTGTCTTGAGAATTTGACATTTGTCCATCTCCTGAGTGTTGTGCCTGTAGCTATGCATGCCACACTGTATTTAATTTAGCGCACGCTTCCTTGTAGTTCAACTTTACCCTGCATGTGGGTTCCCAGTCATGGCAATACTTTCCATACGTTGCCATTTGGTGACATGATGAAATCAACTGAATTTTCAAAAAATGCAGAAGCCTGAGCTGCCACATACAAACACAGGATTGGGGTTTAAATGGAAATAGCTTTGCAGCCATAATCACATGGCACCATTATTGGTGATTAATAATATAATTAATTATATTAAATACAGTATTAATTAATGACATAATTATTATTAATAATAATTACTATTAATTATTAATGAATCATAATGAATGCTTGCTTAGTTACCCACAGAAATTATTGTTCAAGCAATTGGTTTCTGCTACCTCTAAATAAATTTTTAAAAATCAAATCCATTTCACCTGTTATTTTTTAACTCGCAAATTCACAGACCAAGCCATCAAATGTTTATATGAGGAGGATTTTATCCTTTGCAAAGAACAATAATCCAGTCCAATGTTTTATCATTCCATGAAAGTCAGAATTAAGCACTGTTAATCCAGATCAAAAGCTGATTTGAAAAGTACCTCCTACTCCTATGTAATATGAATGCCATAACTTAAGGCTATAGTTTTTGTTCTTGCTTATTTAAAATCAGAAAACATGTATTTATAGATATTTCTAACAAGCATGGTACACTGGATAGAATGCAAAATATGCAAAGTAGTACAGCACGAAAAAAAATGCTTTTACTGAATGCATGGCCTTTTAGTTCATGGACTTTGGCCAGTTTTTGATTATATATATGGACACAACCTATCTTTTCTCCATGATGTGATCCAAGGAGTCATATTGAGGTAAAAAAGTAGAAATACGCTAATATTGCAATGTTACTTGAAAGATACATCTCATTATGCAGATGCCTATTTCCTTACAGGCTTTAAAGTTACAGCAAGGTTATCAGAGATCTTTAAACACGTAAGTCTTTCATTCAGCTCTTTAAATTTCTGGCTTATTTCCTGACTCGGGAATAGGCTATAGTATTTCAGGTACACATGAAACTGCACTCCTTATACTCAGCCAAATACATAGTCTGACTCCATCTTTTCACTGTTATAGTTTTGATTTTGTAACACCAACAAGGCATTTCAGATGTCATACTCTTTAGGGATTATTACAGAACTTCTTGGGTGGTTATAGCTACTCGGCCTCTGGCTCTGTGACTCCACACAGACTAAGCAGTATTCTGCTGCGTTCTTAGTAGGTATTCATTTACCCGGATCCCACCACATTTTGTCGAGTAAGGCAGCTAGCCCAGAGAAGCAGGCTTCCTCTTGTCCCCTGTGCCAAGAGATTGGGTGCATACCTCTTGTCTTACACCCCCATAAAACCTCTTGTCATCCAGCCTTCTCCCATCCCACTGGGCCATCACAGGAGGGAATCAATTCATAAACTGCTGAAATCAATCTCAAGGGAACTCTTGTTTTTCCTTATGCTTAAAGGTAGTCCTGAAGTAAAAGGAGGAAAGTGACTGACTACTTTTTCTCTTAGAGTTGTCAGAATGTAGGTGCTTCAAAAAATGAAACTAGATAAATTTATCACATGGGCAGGGTTTAAGTGTCTAACACTTTAAATGGATGGGAAAGTTTGCTCAAGAAATTTCCATGCAAAGCAGCTTCACTTTGTTTTGGACAGCGAGAACTGGATCATTTCAAATTGTACAGTGCTAAATCAGACTTGCTGAATGGCAAATGGCAAACAAAATCCTCTTCTGAGAGGAAAGGTAGTCAGAAATCTTAGGCTTGTTCTGATACACTTCTATTCAAAACTACTTCAAGGTGAAAGGCAGCTTAAAAGTAGTCTGATCCACGCTCAAAACAACATGGAGCTATTGCCTCTTTCACTATCTTTTGCAAGTTTTATAAGGCTCATTTACGTGACTTCTCTTGACTAAAATGTGTTTTAAAAGGTTCTTGTATTTAAGTATCAACAATTGTTTCCTAGCAGGGTTCTTCAATTGGTTCCTCAATCTCAGTGCATTTCTCGTCATTTGCTCACATCTGTGAAAAATAAATCCATATTGCCAAAACCTCAGAATTAACCATTTTAGCCAGGTCACCTGGAAGTCACTCAGCAACAGAATAATCTTAAAGATGCATTTGTGTATCACTGAGAATAGCCTATGCTTTTATAAAATGATTACAAGTTCCTATTTGTTATAGCTGCATGCAAACAAGCTGGAGTAATTTTCTCCCTTTCTCAGCTTGATTCTGCCCAAGAGAAAGAATCTCTATCTTACATTCTGTGATCTTCAGCTAAATAAGATGAGATATTTCTCGGGCAGAACAAATAAGAATTAGAACACTCTGCAAGATGACATGCTGCTGTAGCCAGGATGAACACATAGCCCTTTCAAAAATTCCTCACGAAAATTCACTGTTGATTTCAGAGATTTTTCCTGTCTTTGGATTTTATTTTGTCTACGGTCTTCTGTGATTTCTTTGCTGGTGGTGCTAAGAAAGTGGAATAATTTAAGTGAGTGTGTCTTGAGCACATGTCCCTTTCCCTCATCTAAAATTGTTGCTGTAAATTTCCAAGACTCGAAATTTAAGCAAAATTGATCTGCTTGTGGAGACACACAGTTTGTATTCTCCATCTTCCTTAACAGTTTCATAGGGGGTGTTCACATAGGCATGTCAACAAGGCAATATACACATGTAGATACCACAGATACTATAAATTAGGTAAATTCCATTCACTAGTGTTGGTATGGATATGCAAACCACACATAAAATAAAATAGAGAAAGAGCATCCTGATGCTGATAGGAATTCTTTTGAAATACATCACTTCAGCATCAGTACTGTGTGTTGAACACAGTTTTTAGATAGCTCAGTCAAAAAAATTTGGAAGTTCTGAGTACTTCCATTTCACAAACAAGCTGAAAATCAAATAGGGAAAAGCTTTCTGGGAAATTATTTGCAAGCTCATGACTGAAAGTGCAGAAATTGATCAATAATGATAATAATATTATAAAATTAACTCACTTTGTTTGAAAGAGGAAAAGTGGCTTGGAAAGATGCTGTTGCTGTAGTTTTGTTGTATAAAACCAAATTAAAAGAATCTGATGGAGCTCACATAATTGTAACTGGCAGAACAAAAAGCGGTAAAAAAGTTGAAGGAAAATTTGTTCAAGGTTCCCCCCTAAATAGACAGAATTTCATATCTGAGATTCCTCATCCTATTTTGGTTCTATATATATGGTTTCATCCTATTTAACTTTGCACAAATAGCTATTATTCTTCTAAGCAACAAGAAGAAATGCATAGCATCAGAGACAACTTCCCAGAAAACCAGAAAAATCACATTACACCTGGTTCAGAATACTAATTTTGTAATGCTTATACCTGTGTTTTGAGAAAGACAACAGCTTGGATTCATATCACCATCCAAACTTTAAGGCTGTACTTGTGCTGGTTTCTTCCTCTAATAGTTGGAGATGGATGCTCACTTTCAGAGAGTGACTTATCTCACTAAGCTAGGAGTCACACCTGGAAGAAATGCCCTCCTGTTAGATGATTTAGACAAACTGAATGATATGTCAAAATGCCCCTGTACTCTGATCCTCAATGTAGATATATGACATGTGAGGCTTTTCTGTGAGTGGGTATGCACGCATGCCATGAAACATCTTTCTGAGGGTCCTTCCTAAGGACTACAAGATATATCAGACCAAGTGGCCAAAGGAATGAGATGGGAAATTGATACGCATGCTATACATCTATGCAGTCTTGAGACAAATGCTGAAATTCTGAAATACCATGAGTGGAGTTTTTCAACTACCTCCGTGCCACTAAAATGACCTCCACATCAGCAAATGACTCCAAGACATGACAAGAATTGTCTGTGCTCAGGAGCAAGGCACAGGGTTGGGGCTTTACAACCACTCAGATCTAACTGCCCCAAGTTAGATGCAAAGCCAAGGTGCTGAGGGAAGACTGCAAAGCAACATAGACCCTGGCCATGTACTTCAGTTGTTAAAAATTTCACTTTTGTCCTCATTCCTTTTTCTTACACACACCAAACACCTTCAGATTTTTTTACTCCAGATTCACACTTCCTGACAATCAGCAGGAGAAATGTTGATTATGATATTTTAAGCAAACTTCATTTTAAGAAAAGTATATATATTTTTTTATAGTTAAATAACTTTTGGGAGTCTTTAGGCACTATTGGTTCAGATTCTTTTGTTAAAGAATACAGATTCAGCAAAGGAAAAAAAAAAAGTGCATATATCACTTGCAGCAACAAAGTTGGGGCAGTGGTGGTGTTGCAATTTGAAGGACTACAGAAACCCGATTTAATTTATTTCTATGATATAAAAATGAATTGGGCAATGGAAACAATCAGACTTTGGTATGGCAGGATTCCCCTCTGAAAACTGTTAAAGACAGAAGCACAAAAAGAAGCACAATGAATTTTCTAGTGGCCCATCCATGTGTTTGATAAGCACACAGGACAATGTAAGCCTCATATTCTAATTTGACATAAGCATATCTGACTGGGCAGATTATACCAAGGGAATGAACAAATAACAGACATCATCCTCCTCATCCTAAATCTGTACTTTTGCTTTAGCTTGCTTTACAGTGAGCTTAAATCAAATCTACAAATGTTCAGGGCATATAAAAGAATAAATTAAACTGGAATCCAGAAAGCAATAGCACTGCAGTAATACTACCCAGCTATCTTCATTTTCTGTAGCTTTAGCTTCTGTCAGAGCCTTCTTGGGTGCTCTGCTGTGCTCATCTTCTGTTAAGAACTTGTTTCAGAGTTGGAATTCCAGAAACTGAGAAAGATTATTCTTGCATAGGTCTCAGAGCACCGCTGGGTGAAATCTCTGAACAGGAATGCTCTGTCCACAAAGGACCCAATTCCAATCAGGCAGAGCTCCAAGGCAGCAGGAGACCTAACAGATAAGGGCACATCACAGTTATCCAAGAGGGCTTCATTTCTGGAAAGGTAAAGCTGCAACGATGCCCAGATCACTCTAGGACAGCAGCCAGAGACTGTGCCAATGGGAACACCTGCAGGGTGATATAAGAATATTGAAATGGCAGTAGGAGGAGAAATAAAAGATGTGGATGCCACTGGGGCTCGCTTTCCTACCTGGGCATCTCTCAGGTTCAGGAGACCCTTTTCACACATAGGTGCATGGAGGCAATTTGCAGTAAGCGGGTGGCAATGAAGAGGTGAGAGTGTTAGGAAGAGGCAGTTAGATCCCAAAACTGGCAGGAGCAGCTGCTGGAGCTGCAGTGATGTTGTATGACTCTTTCATCACTTTCTCCCTGATCACCTGCCATCATTATCCCCTGTTTGCTGCAACCTCCCCATCCAGCCACCTCTTTTGCCCCAGCCAGAGCCTTGTTCTCCTTTCTCCTTCTGCTGTATCACTCTCCAACTACTTCCATACCTTTTTCAAATAAATGATCCCCTTTTGGTGAATATCTGCCTCAGCTACTCCTTAGATCATTCCTCTCATTCCCTTCTCTCCCTAAAAGGCTTTGCAGGTCATTCTGCCAGTCAAGCTCTGTCCTCTTCCCTAAGTTGCTTCTCTTTAACCTTTAGATGCTCTGAGGCAAAGCACTTCCTACAGGTTTCTACCATACCAGCTCTCTGAGGTGAGCAATGGCCCCATGAAATCCCACTGACCTTCTGGTTTCACAGCACTTCTGTACATCATGTTGTTACAATACTTCTTTTTTAGTATTGTGAAATATTAAAATGTTGCCACCACCACTGCTCAGCTCATGGTGTTAATTCACAATTAACAGAGCACACATAAATAACACTAATAAGACTTTGTGAGTTGAATGTGGGGAAAAAAGGCACTCAGTTTTGTGGAAAACACATTTCTGGCTATTCGACGAAACAAGCAAACCCCTATTTTCTTCTTTATATAAGTACATCCACCTGACCATGCGCTAAAGAACATCTTTACAGCAATTTCATACACTATTTTTAGATGTTATAAATAGTCCTTTTAAAACACCAATTGATGAAGCCAATTGGGATGGCCTAGTACTAAAATAGAGGAAGAAAGAACAAGAACAAAAAGTCACATACAGAGGTATATAATCACACACATGCTTGTATGATGTGAAATCATTCTAAATTTAACTTTATGATGCTTTTAAGAGAGGTATTGACATGGGATGGAGAAAAGGGGGGTGCAAACACAGAACAAACTTTCCAACTCTGCCAGCAATGCTGGAACAGTAAAGGAGGAGGTAGTATATACACATGTACAACTAGACAGGAGAAAAATTGCAACACCAGGTTTACAGTAAACTATGATTAAGGTTTTGCAAAGCATCAGCACCAATTCACTGGCAATCTTCCCCAATGTCGCTTGTCAGCGTACTGAACTAGGGGCAGATATAAGATGGACAGATGCCCACTAGTCAGAAACTGCCTGGCATCCCCTAGTACCTGTTGGCAAGGTTTTTTCATATCTAGAAGTGGCCATCAGCCTCCATACACTAACAAAAGCAATACTGCACAACTTCTCATCTTGCTGTGTTTTCCCTCCTAGACAGGCTTTTACTTTCAGAGATAAAAGTCTTAAAAGCCTGCTCACCTCTGCTCCTAGCACCTCACTCAGGTCCTCATTAATTGATGTGATGGCTTTCCATTTACCATGATTCATGTTGGTAATAGGGAATTTTTCCCTCCACATCTGGTACCTCTGTTGGTCCATCTGCCACCAAAGTGCACTATGACTGCACTCACTGCTCCATTTTGCTCCTTCCTGTATGAAGTTTGCCACAAACTTCTCTGCTTACTCTTGGTTAGAAAGAGTGATATCTCTGTTCAGCTGCAGGCTGCCTTATCGGCATTCAGAGGCCACTGGGAGCCTCGTGCTCTCTCCAAAAGCTTTTTCGTGATCGACACTAGTGTTTCCTCTTCGGCTCCTCCTTGGGCACTCTGTAATACTCTCAGTCACAAGTTCACTCTTAGGGACATGGAGACTTGAAATCTGATCTAAACAGGGTTGGTGCTAGACTAAAATGCCAGGATACTCAACCTCTTACATATATGTTTTTAATTTATATTAAAAAAACACTCCTATACCATCAGTATTCACTCTGCAAGTGAATGTGACTTCCTATGACAGTACCACGAGCTTTTCTTAGTGCTTTTAGTGAGGCCAGATAATGGCTCATTTTCTGTAGCTTGTAACACTTGTGAATCAGTACAGTTCATTTTCTGAAGTCATACCAGAGACTGGGACCCAGGTGAGTTTAATCTCTTTGGAGAATATTTGGCCTTTATATAAATGTTCAGATTATAAATGAAGTCTTATGAAGCAATTCATTTTTGCATGTAAGTGATCTTATTGCTTCACAGTTACGCTGTGCAGTGACTTTGTAATTAATGTCTAATTTTCCAAAGCACTGGCAAATATTTTTGATTGCTTTTCTGTAGCTATTTCAGCTGGGCTTTGATAGTTTTCTTTATCTATCCCATTTATTAGTACTTCTGGTTTGCCCAGAGGCATCTTTTGGAAACATTAAAAAGTCAGGACAAAGGATCCAACCAGATATTAGTTTGTGAATGATTTTCTTTCCTTGAGTGCAAAATGTTTTGAATTCAGTAAAATTTCTAATCATCAGCTGGAACAAGAAGCAGCAGTCAACACAATCTAATTATGTACTGAGAACTGTTTGCAGGAAAGTTACAAATACTAATAAAGATTAAGCTTAACCATAAAATTATATTACATAAAAATAAATAATGGTATGATGCCTTTAAGGGCTAAAGTAGTATTTTTGTTCAAAACAAACATAAATGTCATCAAGAACATTCTGCAAATACTAGTAACAGACATATATACCAATCATGAAAAAATCAGACTAAATTAAGGTCTGTCATAGGAGGGGGCCTAGAGGCTCTGAGGGCATCTTCAATGGATTTCAAACACTTATAGTACTAGTTATTAATTTAAATCCTGTCCAAACAATGAGCAACTGAACTGAGAGAATTATCTACAGCAATCAATTAATACCAGTAAATTTCTCTGTTTATGAACTGTCCATAACTCATTCAGAGTATATGAATAATCATTTAGAAATGCATGTTTTATGCCTTGTAGCAGCCTATGGAATGCTTGCAAATTATTTGATGTTCAAAATTTGTTGTCTGCACTATAAATTTCATCACAGTCAAATATTACAAAATACAACAATATTCTTCTCATGAGTTTTATGGTTCATTCTGCATGATTTAAAATAAAATTAGACAACTTCTATGTACTAGTTTAAAAATAAATTTGAAAATTTTCATGCTGAAAGTTGATTGCAGTTGCTGTCCGAATACTATTAATTCAAAAACAAGCACGTGCTTACAGAGATAATTCATGTATTAAGTGTCCATCTTTCAAGCTACATGGAAAGAACACCTAATGTCTATCCTTGCACTAAGATAGTAAGGTAACTAATGTTCCATGCCATGTACCATATAACAGAAAACTAGAAAAAAAATCAAGGTACATTTACAAAGATTTTCCTGGAGAAGTAAGTGTAGAAGATTGAAATTTGCAAACTGTTGGCTTAAAAACAGAATAGTCATGAGGAAGCCATCATGACACATGAGACCCAGCTGCTTGAGTTCAGAAAGTGTTAAAGAGGATTACAGATCTCCATCTGAAAGAACATCCCCTGGCTGTTGCCACTGAGTTAAGGGAACCTGTGTATTTGTAAATAATTGGATTACCCCCTGCACCCTTGTTTGCCAAAACACTACTTGAAGCATCCAGTTCTCGTCTACAGATAAGACAGTCCCTGGAGTTCTAGTCATATCATCTATCCTACATTGAATCTAACGTTCCCATAACCAGCTGGTCACCTAACTCATAGAAGGAAACCCATACTATGAGAGAGAGGGCAGCCGCAAAGCCTGTGAACATTCTTGAAGAATATCCCGAACACTGAAACAGTTGAATGTCTACGTAAGTTTTACAGTTCTGTTCCTAGATTATTTTCTTTGATTTTGACCTTGTTCCCGATAACTCTGAAGTGTACAAAAAAAAAATAATTATATACATATATTTATATAAGTACCTGGGACAGCACTCAACACAAATATTTCTTCATACCTTCATACCTCAACACAAAAATATATTCATACAAAAACGTCTGAGGCATCCTCTATCTTTGAACATGCTGGTAAATCATTTATGTGAAGGTGTGATCATAAGAAGCCAAAGACATAGCAGAGACCTTCAAAGAGAATTTCAAGTTTCTATCTGACTTGACCGCTAGCTGGATACAATTTTCCATCAGCTGCCTGTTCACCATAGAAGAACTTCTTGTCTCACTAAAATTAATAAAAATTACGGATTAATCCAGGATTTCACCCCAGTGACTTAACAACATATGCGAATATTCTGTCTTGGTCCAGCTCCAAGAAGGTGGGTGAGAGAATCATTGTAAGAAACCAGAACCAGCTTGAAATTCAAAGTTCTTTGGATTTCATTAAAAATCCACAAATTGGTCTATTTACCAAGAGAAATGGGACAGGTGTCAAGCAAAAATAGAATCCTTTGCTGAGAAAACATGGCTTAACTATCAAAAATGTAGCAATTTCCATTTAGGCATTTTTCACTGTGAAAAATAGCTATCCTAATGAAACTGTGAATGAAGCCTGATTTGGGAGATGAGTTGGAAATGAAACAGCAAAAAAAAAAAAAAAAACAACTGCAACTTTAATGTTGAAGTCCACAAAACAAAATATGCAAATTTTGCAAAGCATTGTGTTGAATGAAACCACAATTAAAATGTTACCCATTCTAGCAATTTCCATAAATTATTGGAACAAATCCAGTTGATACAAATGGATTTTACACCAGGTTCCCAGTAACTGGGGGATATTAATTTTAACAAAGAGGTAGTTCCCTGTTTCACAGTTAAGGTGCGTTATTTGGCAGTTTCTGATAGACTGAACATTTATTATATGGATAATATTAATTCTATCAACAAAAGCAGATGATTTTTTTACGTCAAAATGGAACCTCTGCTGAGTATTCAGTTCCTTTAAAAAGAACCTCTAGAACTGTGCTTAAAAGGAAAAATGTAACAAGCACTACACACAGGTCCTTCAAATTTACCTCAATACACCATTCTTCATCGCACTATCATAAAATTCTTTTGATAGGCAATGTAAGGGATAGGTAATCTTAGAGCTATGCTTAGGAGGGAAAATGTGACTTGGCTCCCTAGAACATGAAAGAATGCTACAAATTAGATCTAGTCAAGTAGTACAAAAAGTCATTCATTAACATATACACAAAAAGAAAGTACCCAGTTAGAGCTATAATTATTCAAGGAGGTCAAAATTAGTCCTTCATGTACATTTAGTTCATCAGCAATTTATTTGCAAGAACTTTTGTGAATCCTAAAAAAACCCAGAATTTTAGCACCAGTAATTATCTTGAAAAACTTCATGAAATGTGCATTTTTATTCAATACTTAGCCTTTCTTATTCTAATTCTTCGAAGGAGGAAGTATTTTGTGCTAGCAACTGAACAATCCCACAACATCAGTGATGGCCAGTCAGCGATGTAAAATAACGTTTTCATTCTTACCTACTGTTATCTATCTTTCCCTCAGTGGTCACTAGACATCATCTGTAATACAAACAGGTAATTTGGATATATGATATATGTTTGACTAACAGTCTTAGACAGTATTTGTGTGACTAGGAAGTAGAACACTGGATTAAACTATTGATTCATCTAATTGATATCCCAGTTCCACACGGCATCCAAATGATTCTCAATAATTGCAAAAAGATTCCTACAGCAAAATTTTTGCAGTTAGGTGGACAGCTTGTGGCTTGGTGTGCAAGTGTTTTTCCACCTTGAATGTTTTTTTGTTCTGCCTAATTCAAACATGGAAGCTGACCCATAATAAGTCTTTTGTCTTTAAAGAGTTCTACTAAATAAAGGCAAATAGATTCTGAAAATAACAAATCATATGGAAAAAATTTTTAACAATAGTCAAACACCAACAGATTCAAAAGGTAAATTAATGAGATAAAAGCAGCTACAATGGGAATATGCTATTTCAGTTACGAAATTACCATTTCAGTTATGAAATGACTATGGACTACTCATCAGCAAGGAGTAACTCAGGAACAGTGATTCAAGAAAACAAAGGTTGAGAAACATAGATTTACAGTCAAAAAAGTTGTTCTAAATCAAACTGAATTTTAATTAAAAAGGGAAAAGAAGGGAAGTAGTAAAGTAGGAGACAAAAAGGGTAGTTATGCTTTCATTGTACATGTATGTGAGTCAATATTGCTAATTTCCTTACTAACCATATAAGAGGAAAAGCAGAATTCTCAGACTATAGTTTCCTTTTATAAACCATAATAAATTTAGTTTACAAGGAGGGAGGGGGGACTTCTAAAGAGAAAGCAGGCAGTAAGAGTC
Organism: Arenaria interpres; assembly: GCA_013399435.1. Lineage (NCBI taxonomy): Eukaryota > Metazoa > Chordata > Aves > Charadriiformes > Scolopacidae > Arenaria > Arenaria interpres. The sequence goes on from VXAK01016393.1 coordinate 27,328, forward strand.
AGTCCTACCAATATCTGGCCTGCAGTGAGCCTCCAGACCCAGGAAAGGGAATATACAAAATTGGATAGTTTTACTTCAGAACTTAGATGCCAGCTAAGCCACCAAAGCCTTCCGTGCATGGATCATTCCTTCTGGGTTGAGTAGGGGTAGGGGTGGATCAGATGGCTTAAATAAATATTCATGGTCTACAGGCCATGAAGTAGTACAGAGGTGCTCTAGTTTTCCTGTGTTTTCTTCACCTTTGTGAAAACGTTCCATCTCTAAGACTTTGCTTTCCTTAGGATAATAAGATCAGGATTCTCACAATACTGAAGAGTTATGTCAGCCAAAACTGATGCTAAAGATGATCTTGCAGTCAGCATAGAGAAGGATAAGACATGCTAGCAAGTATATTCATTAACACAGTTCCTCAAATTTCTGTTTGAGCAGGTTAGTTTCTGGCAAAGACAAAACTCGTGGGCTTAGGACACAACTCACAACAGGGCAGCTCCAGCAAAATGACTCTATCCAGTAGCACAGCCAGCCATAACAAGACCCAGATACTATGGAGGAGTATCTAGGCATCTTTCTGAGGAAACTGGGGAACTCCCAAAGCTCACTGATGAACTTTGCAAATGACATATACTCATGGGAGAGTAAGGACATTCCTCCACCTTCTGAAAATGAAAAGACAGTTGAAAAACCTGTGCAAGAGAACCGCTGAAGGAAGAAAAAACCAACCAAACAAAAAAACCCAACAACAACAAAAAACAAGACCAAAAACCCCAGATTAACCTCTATAAAGTTTTTCAGTAGGTTTTCCTGCATGACGAAATGATCAGATTGTCTATTAGCATGGGGCCCATTTCATCTAGAATTTATTTGCTAGGATGGATATTGAGGCTGCATTATTCCCCCTCAGTATATTTTTGAGCTGTGGGTGTTCTGCATGATTAACAAAGACAAATATCATCTTTTACCAAGGTTTATTCCCATCGAGGCAATTGGATTTAGTCCATAACAGAGAAAATCAAATACAGGATTAGGAAATGCCATTTCTTCTCAAATACAAGCTTGTCAACATATGGAGTTTGTGTAGAAATATATTTAAATGGATATTTGTAGGGTGTTTGAACACGGAATGGTATTTTATTTTTTTTTGTTGCAAATGTATTACTTCTCAGAACAAGCAGCTAATAGAGTTGGCAGAAGACACAAAGTGTGCAAGCAGTCATTGAACTGTGTAATAAAGATACCTTGGCCTTTACCACACCTTCTTCAATGTTACTTTATTCCAGGGTCTTTTAAAGCCACTCATAAATGCACCTCTTCCTAACTGGGCACTGACTTGTAATATTTCTGAGAGGTAGTCAAAGGGACAAGGCCTCTCCGAATGATGCTAGGGGATCTTCATACAGCTGGCATTGCCTGTGGTTGAAGTAACATGTCCACCAAAACTAAAAATGCATGCAGATTTGGAAAACAACATCATAAACATGCACAGGACTTTGGTTTCTGTACTCTGCATATGGACAGACTAGGAAATTTGTCTTACCAAGACATCACTGAACCCTAGAAGCAGTTAAATTTGGTATGTATCCCGGTTTTATGTTAAAGTGTATTGGTTACCTAAGAGTCTGCTTCTGGGCACATCCAGATCTGCTATAGCCTTTTGGCCTGCCTCACACATCCTCCTGATCAAGATATAAAAATTAAGGTGTTCTTTTCTGCTTACATCTCCTAAGCTTCCCAGAGCATTGATTAGACTGGCATCTGATGAAAGGCAGATGTGACTGATAGCCATTTTCATATCCTGCTGTGTGCCACAACCTGGTGTTACAGGAAGATGTGGGATACATCCATTCCTCTCCTTCTGTATGAACACATTACAACATATTAGATAGTGCTAAAATCTTGACAGTGCCTGCTGTTGGGTGGAAATACTTTTTTTGGTTATTGAAATGATTTGTCTCTGAAAAAAAAAAGAGGTTTATGATTCATGGGGCTGAATATTTTTTTTTTAGCTTTAAAGACATAATCCTTTGCTGTAGTCGACTAATAAAAGACTTAACCACTCTAAGCACAAGACAGTTCTGCACATTGTTTCTGCAGTCATTCAGTATTTTGTTCTCCACAGTGGCACAGTTTTCATGCCAGCCAGGGATGGATTCTACCCTTTATCCAGACTTTCTTAACACCTGGTGGGTCGAAGACTCTCCCAGGAGGAGGTGAGAGCTAAGCTTGAATTTGACCAAGATCAAGAGGCAGGGAAGCAAGCTTAAGTCTCCAGGTCCTGTGTGGGTTTGCTCACAAAAAGGCTAAGTAATAAAAGGGATTGGAAAGAGGTGTGGGCAGCACCATCTGTTCCTGTTTTTAAATAAAAAAGAGACATTCCTTGCTGTAGGCTCCCAGGAAAGGACATGAGGATCTACTTTACAGTGATGATTTCATTTTGTTGGTCTTAATGGAGAAAGGATCTCATTTGGCTCTGCACAATTATAACCCCAGCCCTATCTTAGAATTTCTCATCAGTTCAGCCTACGTGACTCCCCGGCTGAGCATGCTGAATTCAGCGCCATAGTGTCTGTATCCCAGCTCTCTCATACCCCTCTCAGCACAAAGGAAGAACCCTGTGCCATGAGAGGAGCAGCGGTGCCTCACATGGTTCTGCTCTGTTCAGCACTGGGCACTGCAGCATCCGGCATGGCTATGCCGTCTGCACCTTCTGGGATGGCACTCAAAATATTTGCTTTTGGGGAGCCATTGACTCAGGTTGTTCCCACTGAGAAACCTGCCGCACGGCACACAGTTAGCAGCCAGCTAACAACGCTGAGTTGTAATTATACGCAGCCCCTGCCGGAGCTCTGTGGGAAGTCTGTCTATCCGTCACCAAGTAACAGGAGGAGGGAGGACTTGCCTTTCCTCATTGAAGTGACACTATGAGGCGTACCCATCCACACCACTGGCTGCAGGACCAAGTTCTTGATTAGGCCGTTAGGAATGCTTTTTTTTTTTTGCTTTTTTCAGCATTTCCCCGTTGATGTAAACATCTGCCATCCTCAGTTATGACAGCAGAAAAGCAGCTGTTACAAACCCAACCACGTAAATTGTCAACAGTTAAGCTGTCTGTTTCTCTAACCAGTTGCAAAATAACAGTGAGAACTGCAGATTTCTTACTATCATATGCCAACTTCTGCTCAGCTGTTCTGTTCCCATGTTTTCCTCTGCCCATTTCAAGAGGATGAAGAGATAAAGAGAACAGTCTGCCCCCAGTGATGGCAGTGGTAACATTATTATACCCACAATGTCGAAAAATGAAGATTTTCATAGAGAGCTGCTGCGTGCCATATAAATTAGATACTCACTATTCACCAATCCTATTAGCTTACAAATGCTTAGTGTTTCATTAGTTCCTTGACAGCTGCTCCAGGGAAAAATTTTCCTTTGAGGGTGAGACAATGAAGATGGCATTTCTGCTCATTCCGCTATATGCTAGAAAAGGGATTAAAAACCCCCCAAACTCCTGCCAGAATAAGTTTGAAATCCCTGGCTTTTGTCTGAAGAGAGTGAAATATTCCACAGAGAGGGTCAGGAATTTTTAACCTCTGTCATTGGCATTCCTTAGATATGAGCAGCAAGCATATCCTCAGAAGTCACAGCACATTTCACTGTATACTATGGTATTTGTAAATTTTATTTCAGTTTCAGCTAATAAAAGAAACAAGCACAGCTTCCAAGAGGGAGAAGAGGGAGCTCAACTTTCACATATGATACTACACTAAATTTTTAAAAACAAGACAATCTGCTCTCTCTCCTGGTATCTAACATGCAGCACAAAAGCATAAAACAGGAACTAGTTCAAACTACTTGCATAATCGGATATTAACTGGTAGATTTCCATGTTTGAGGTGCAATATTCTCTCTTACAAATCCATTATTTTTCACTACACTTTTCATTTTGTGCCTGTAAGACCTGAATAATCAGATAAATAATTTTCTTACGTGCTTCACTACATTTCCCCCTTCAATAGCATTCTTTTAATTTCTTTGTGGTTCCTTGGTAAGTAAAAGAAACTTTAATCTTATTAAACCTTTAAAAGCTTTCAATTTTTACGATAACACTTCCCTTTATCTGAAACAATATTCTGTTTTCGGTCAAAAGTCGTTATTAGCAATGTAGTTATGATGCACATACTATTGAGCTGAACTAATGATGAGAAATGTCCTTCATCTATACCTTTAACCTTACAGTGCTCAGATCACCAGCTCTGCAACTTATTGGCCTCAGAAGTAAACAAAATGAGGTAGGCTTAGAAGATACATTAATTTTTATATTCAAGAAAAGATCCTCCCAGCATTCTAGTCTTTCTCTTTTGTGTTACAATCACAGTATCTGCCTGTTTTAAAGGATCATCTTCCATATTTGGCCTCTGTCAGGGATATAGCAAAAGAGAGAAACGTATGTATTTACTGAAAGCAAAGGAATTATACAAATGCTCTATACTCTTACCTATAGGGCTGATGTAAGTCTTTCTGGAGCAAGTATGATACTTTCAATTGACTTGATGAAAACTGTATTAATGATAAGCCAAAACCCCCAGCCTTTAATAACCACTGATATAACTACCAGGGCTGACCTTTAATAACCACTGATATCACTACCAGGGCTGAAGCTGTATATATTTTTTTTTTATTATTTGAGACAACAAATGTTTCAGCAAGTCTATTTTCTTGATATCAAGCTGTGACTAAATGACCCAGCTTAAAAAAGTTACCTTGTCTTAGCATTGAGTCTTATGCTCACTTATGTGGCAGTCATGAGTTTAATTTCATTTAGCTAAAATTTTCCAAAGCCTGAATTAAAAACAGAGCTCTTACTTTAATATGTGACTGATTTTACCTAATAATTTGTCTATGTGAAATAAAGATAATCAGCCTTGTCCTGATTTTCTTCCGTCCTTTTGCATGAACATGACCAAAGGGAAAAAATAGAGGTGTGGAAAGGACAAGTAGATTGGTCATTGAAGATAATGTGGGCATGTGTACATGAAGATAATGTGGGCATGTTTGATGGCTTGCAGAGAAAAAGTTCACATAGGCTTTATGCAGAGATACATTTTAAAATTTTGGAGTACTAGTTCTGGAAATTCAGGTGACATACCCCTTATTTAAAATTAACGATTAACAAAAAGATAGGGACAATTGACATCACTGTAGAGAGAAATCTCTCTTTCCTAATGGTATAGACTATGCCCATACAAAAAAAGGGAGTTGTTATTGCAACACAGTGCAGCACTTTCATGTTAACTTTATTCTTACTATTAAAACATAATGAAAGCAAGCAGTTAAGGGCAAATTACTTGAATTCTTGTAACAGAAGCTTAGATTTCTGCTTCCAGTGTGAAGGCTACCTACATTAGCCAAAGTAAAGCAATTCTTCTGCAGAGACAGATCTTCTGAGCTTCAGGAAAATGTAAACTAAACAGCACTAGGTCTGTGTAGCTTTTTGATGATGGTAGCAGACACAGTGAAAAGGTGCAAGAAAGATGCTCAGAATTAGTTCTTCAAAGATTTTCTGCTTATGTTCATACCATAAGGGCAACACTGGCATGAAAATGTTACTGGCCAGCTGGTGGTGTTCTCATTGATGATGTGCTTCTGGCTTGTTCTTAGGTTATGATCAGACATATTCAAATGGATAAAGATGAATTAATTGACACAGTCAAAGAGGATAAGGTCATAATAAAAATATGGAAAGTCAGCATTAGCATACAAGTATGTATTAAGTTTCACTAAGAACACAAAAAGAAGTAGTAATAATAGTAGTAGTAGTAGCAATAATAATAATAATATACCACCAAATCTGAAACAAAGGGTTGATAAAAATAGATGACTAAACAGAGAAGGGGATTGTGATGGACAGAAGCATAAGGAGGATATAAAAAAGTATCCATCAACAAAACTGGAGTCCTTAAGTGGGTGTCAATGAAATTCTGAAAATTATATTCAGCAAGTGGACTTCTTTATCTTCCTTCATTGTGAATGTTTTGGAGTTCATACGTTGGCTGATATTAATGTCACAAACTACATGATGAAGCCATTACAAAGTGGGAGATCTTGCTGGGGACATTAATTAAGATGGAGGTCACCTGCATGAATTTGAAATAAGAGAAACTCAAAAGGAAAGCATGAGGAAAGATGGAGATCTGGACATAAACTGCCAAGGAACAATTGAAGGACTGATATTATTTTGTAAGAAGACTTGAAGCGTGGCCTTAAAACTGTGTTCAAATATCAAAATGGGAAAAAAGGCACAGAGGAAGAAAAACATACTATTTTCCACGTGTACTGTCTTAAGACATCAATACTGGGCTTACATTTCTAACAAGTGAGTTTTAGGTAAAAGGACAGTGGGGATATGAAGGTTGTGGTTTGTCCCCCAGGAGACTTTAAAAGAAGAGGTGAGATAAAAAACTCACAGGAATATCTCCTCTCAGGGCAAGGAGATGGACTAAATAACTTTCTGAGACCCCCTCAGCTCCATTTGTAGAACACAGAGTCAAGAAGTGTCTGGATAGCAGGACCCTTAATGTTTGCATTCTATACCATTCATGCAATTCATATATGCAAACTGGATGTAATCTGAAAATCAGGAGACTCCTGCTGTTAATACATTCCTTAAACAGAGCTTCTGTGCAAACTTCCACAGAAGATGTTACATCCAGAAAAATCCTCTCTCATCGTTAAGGACCGGGTTAAGAGTTAGAGGAAACATAGAATCATAAAATGGTTAGAGTTGGAAGGGACCTTAAAGATCACCTAGTTCCAACCCCCTGCCGTGGGCAGGGACACGTCCCACTAGACCAGGTTGCTCAAAGCCCCATCCAGCCTGGGCTTGAACACCTCCAGGGATGGGGCATCCACAGCTTCTCTGGGCAACCTGTTCCAGTGTCTCACCACCCTCACAGCCAAGAATTTCTTTCTAGTATCTAATCTAAATCTCCTCTCTTTCAGTTTAAAACCATTACCTCTTGTCCTGTCTTTGGCTCTGCAAAACAACTGCTGTATGTTCATGAAGAAGCCAGTTCATCTGCTGGCATCTGTGAAATGAGGAATGTGCCATTTGCCTCATTCATGCCATAGATGGGAGATGGTTATGAAACTTATTCACATTCCTAAGTAGTCTGAGATCATTAGACACACACACAAGGTGTCATTGTTCTGCACATAAAAGCACATGGGCATTGTTGGAAGACTAATCTTTAGTATGAACACAGCTATAAGAACGGCTTTCACATAAAAAAAATGAACTGTAGAACGTGTAATACTAATGCAACTCTGCATGTTAGTTTCCTGTGCTTAAGACTTTATATTCATGAATATGCAAATTTCATTGACCACTATTCAGACCATAGCACTTTGGGGGTAGGGAGGGGAGAGAGAGGAGGGAGAGAGGAGTACCATGTGTAAACCTTCCAGCTGCCCTGCAGTGTGCACAGAGAGGTGAGATGAGGTCAGTGATTATTTATACAAGAAAAAAATGGAGGAAACACTGGATCAGCAGGTGATTAAAGACACAAAGAAAAACAGGATAACGGCACTAGAACCATTGTACATGTGTCAATAGCAAATTATGCCTGCAGAGAAAAAGCCAAAGCATTTGAGGTTTACATTAAACAGTGAAACCTGTTCTTTTCAAAGGAGATTTTAAAACAATAACTTCACATGCAAATCGAGAAAGGGTCTCCTCCCTTGCCTGGTCAAACTATTACTGTAAAGTTGTTCTCCTGAATTCGGGATTAAAATTCCTTTTATCTTTGCCCAGATCTCATCTGCGGTACATTTAACAGAATGAGACATTAGAAGTGACTCACTAACAATTAGGCTTCTGCTTCTGAACAGAGAACTCTTTGAACATGCATGCAGCAAGGAATGTTTTGGGGATGCTCTTTCTTGTGAGATGAAATTTTTAAAAAGAAATGTTTCTCCAAAGGAAAATGCAAGAAAAATCATTCAGGTGGTAGAAAAAGACATATAAACTTCAACTGTACAGAGGGAAGATGATGTTCTCTACAGAATGTCAAAAGCAGCATCCTTGCAAAATTAGATTGGAACAGTGAATTGTGCGCATCCTAATTATATTAACAATGTTACAAAAATCCAAAAGCATAACAGCTGTTTCATATCTGAGCTGTGGTAAACAGAACCTCAGCAATCTCTGCCTGAACCATTCAAACACCAGAAAAATTTCAAAGCTGCTTCAGATGTTTATATGGTAAATACACCAAGAAAGTAAAAAATATAAAGCCATTTGGCCACTCTTCCCTACCTCATAAAACATGCAGTAAAAAAGAAATGCTTATACCCTTTCTCTGATGCTCTGCTTCTCATGAACAAAAACATCTCTATTTGCACCCAGAGTCCTGTGCTGATGCCAGCCACACTTAGGACAAATAGGGGCTACTAGCAGCTAGCCTGGGATTTAAAGCAGCAGGAAGCACAGAACCAGCCTGACTAGGACTTCATTTCTCCCCCAAAGCCAGTGCTGCCACTAGGATTACCTACATGGTTAAGCAGCCATACTGTGACAAACTGTGGCACAGCAGTGCTTTTAAATATTTATGAAAAGTACTCTAAAGTTTACCATGCTGAGAGTAAAGATTTGCTCAAACAAAGTTTCCAAATCTTCTATGAAAAAAATGTGAGCCCCCCTCTCCTCCTCTAGCCTCCCATAAAATTCAGCTCAGTAGAAAATTACAAGAGAATTACGTGCAGAAGCATTTCAGCTCCCCAGCTTCCTAAGGGAACTACTTAAGAACTTCCAGGCTCTCCATTGCCTGCCAGTGTGGGTGAATGAAAACTAGAAATGTGGGAGCAGTGATGGAGACCAGAAGTTCCCGGCTTGGGTTCGGGTGCAACTGAGCTTGGAAGGCAGCACGCTGATGGACTCGGAGCTTGGAGGTGAAGACTCCCTAGCTCTCCCAAGGGATCTCTGACCCTAATTGACAGCCTTGCCCACCTCCAGAAATTTAGATGATTACAGAAATCCAGGAATTATTAGAGTTCCTATGCTGAATTGCTACAATAGCTCACAGAAGAATTATTTTTTTTACTGGGGATATTGACTTGATCCTGTGCATATTTTTTTTAACCACAGGGAAAAATAGAAGAACCATGATTAATAAAAGAGGATTCAGCATTATGATATTCTTCTTCCTTTGTGCATTTCATGTATACCCACAGTCTAACTGACCATCTACTCACCTTTCCAACTGTATTGAAAAAGGTTTATTTTCTTTATTGCCTTATATACATAAAATCCCCTGCTCTGCTTCTTTCCATCTGTCTAATCTATGTCTTTTCCTTAAGCTGAAAGCTCTTTGAAAAGAAAAGAGCTTGTCTTTCATAAATATATTTTGATGCCTAATAAACAGCTTTATTCCTCTTCTATAGCTGTTGGTAAATAGAGTGCACAACTAAAAGTTACACTGTTTTTAGGTTTTCCACTGACTAATTTTTACGACTTGCAAAAGCAAGTTAAATCTTGATTAAATGGAGTGTGCTCAAGTATAGTTAAGATGCAATCACCTAGGACTGGTTGACTGATTAGGTGAGAAAAATAGGGAGAGGAAGGGCTGGCTCACTTTGAATCCTTTTTTTTTTTCCTATTAAGAATACTTTCAATACCTTATAAACACCTAACTTTTCACAGAAAATAGAAAACACCACCCACTCAAAGTAAAACCCAGCCCAGACTTCTAGTAAACATGACAGGTAGTTACATGAAGATTAAGTTTCAATTTTATGCCCAGAACAAGTGTTCTTGAACAAAGTTTCCAATAGTCTATCCACAAAAGTTGGCAGTTCCACCATCCCTTTGTGGTGACAGCCTTCAGTTTACCTATAATTTATATAAATCAGGTATATGCATAATGCTTTTTCCCAGGCATCATTCATTCCTTATCACACATTACTTGTTCCCCTTGGTTCTCTTTAGGTTCAGCCCCATGCCCTAAGTTCCATTACACACCAAGAACAGACACTGACTAGCAGTGATCACTGCAAATTATTATTCCTCAGCCATACTCTGCTCTTAAACCGGCCTGGAGATCTCAGAGAACAGCACTGGAGTCCTGGACAAAGCAGACATGTTGTTAGGCCCACACTAAAGCTTCCTCAGGTTCAAAGGAATTGAATGCCTTTTTTGTTTCAATGCCATGAAAGAGGATAGACAGCCATGCACAGAAAGCAAATGTGTATTGCACGTTTGCAAAGCTATAGAAACTAGTGAACACAAACAAAAAAAACCCCAAGCCCCTACATATAAGGTTACAGCCACTTACTAGTGATATTAGACCCGAAGCTTTTCCTCGCTTCCAGTACTTTACTGATAAGCTCACGCAAACACTTCACACACTAAGGTTTGGAGATCTAATTCTACAAGATCCTACACCATGAGGTTACATGCACAGATCATAAGCTTGATGTTCATCTTTCTCTTTATATCGCAAAACATTGGGGGAAGGCTGTTTCCAACCAAGGGTCTCCTTTCCCATTGTAACAAAAATTTTCTATACCAAAACCCACTTAGAAATAATATTAATTACTCATTTCTGTCTCACTTAATGCCAGGGCAGGTGATAGCACTTATGGTGATGTTAACATTTCCAAAACAGGATGGCAAAGTCAATAGAGTTTGGAGGTTTAATGAAATAAATACTCCTGCTCCTCTCATCTACTGACTTGGTCCTATGGAAATGCTACTATATCTTGAGCACGGCCCTTGACAACCACCACCTGCCCAGACAGTAATCAGAGGCTGCCAGTGACAAGTACCAGTACCTGGGTAAGTCCTAAATAAATTGCTAAACCATGCTAAGACAGAATGCTCCTTATTGCCCAGCAGCACACATTGAACCTAAGTCTGAAGCTTCTTCACACAGTAAACCCTACTTGCTACAGAATGATGTAATGTGATTTCACACTTCATGCAATGGCATAACTGAGGTTAAAATACACAGTTCCTAACCGGCTCTTGCTTATGAGAAGCAACAATCACCCTGGAGTGATACTGGTTTTATGGCAACCATCTCCTCTCATGTCTCGAGTGACATTATGGTATAATTGGTATACCACACTCATAACACCGTTGCAACTCTATTAGCAGAAAGAAGTGTTGCTTTTAGAGGGCTAGAAGAGACTCATTCAATGCAGAAAAGGTACAGAATTTACAATGCACTTAAGCAATATGCACACATACTCAAGCAGGTCAGAGGCTCTCCTATGTAAAGAGAAAGAAATGTCTTCCAGAAAGTTTTCTTATTAATGAATGTATATTTTAAAAAATGAAAAGTTTGATCCACCTTAGAAAAATACTTGTGGTATTTTCAGACAGAATGGCTGGCTTATATATTCATATTGTTGCAGAAACATTACAATGTCATTATTTGTAAACATTTCTGAAAAATCTGCAAAGTAGAGAATAGGAGTAAATTATTATTAGATTACCCATAGCAATATGGTAAAATGAAAATGCACACTGTCTTTCCTCTACTTCTGTTTGAAGTGATCTCAAGGTTTGCCTAGACACTGCAGGAAAGTAATGTCTTCTGACTTACGCAGGCCCCTCAGGACATCTGTTGTGCTACAGACAAGAGGTGCTTTTTCTGGTGAGCATTTTCAGTGTCAAATCACTGACACAGGCCGGCACTTTACAGTGCAGCACTTTGAAAGCACATTCTTTCCCATCACTTAAAATATGCACTGATTAGTGATGATTAGTTTCAATTACAGTACCTTACAGACTGTTATCATTTTAGACAATGGTTAGTAACAACATTACATTCTTTCTGTTTTGTTCTTTTTAATTACTGCTTTTGCAGTTTCAGAACTGGATGGCGCCCTTAGACATTTCACTGAGTAAAGGGTGATGCATAAACCGTGCTACTTCATAAGCAGCCCTCAGAGAAACTACCACTCAGAAAACGCTCACGTTCCCTCTGTAAAAGGCTGTTAGAAGCAGGGCAGCTACCTGGGCAGCAGAAATGAGGGCAGCTTCCTTGTCTCCAAACATCCTGATGGTCCCATTGGTTTTGAATGGGGTTGACATGTACAAGGGTACACAGGGAAAGGGGCCACTTTCTCCTTCTTTAAGTTTCTCTCTGGGTATTTGCTTGTAAGTTTCTCTGTAACTCCCACCCAGTAAGCAGGATTTATTCATGTTATATGGCTGTGCAGATTCAAGGAAGAAACTTTATTCCTCCATCGAACCTGCATGGCTGAACTAGGAACAGGACACATCGGCATTACATTAACTAGTTCTTCTTATTAAGAAGAACTTACAATGTTCCCCTTTTCAGAGCGAATGCTGGCAGCATGAACTGTAATATGAGACACATTTTTACAGAGCCTGGTACAATAGTTCAACAGTGACTCACATCTGTAGGGAGTTCTTCTGGTAAGTAAGAGAACAGTAGCATCAGACACAGGAGTACATCTTACAGGCACAGACTACATGCTATTCTAGTGTCTGCTGTTTAGGCTACATTACTTTAAATATAAACCAGTTTTCTCCATGCAGTTCACACATATAATCTAAAATAAAAATCCCATTTCACAACTAAAATAAATTTCGAGATGCTTTCCTGAATGTCTTAAAAACAATTACACACATAATTTAGAAATATCCAAGATTCCGGAACAGAAAAGTGAGGGCATCCCAAAATTAGACTTGTTTCTATCCCACAGCATCAGCAAAGGTGAAGAGCACACAAGACAACCTGTAATTTTACTTTTAATAGCTTTCCATACACTTCTCTACACGGCCAAAAACTTGTCACAAACCTGACTTTTTTTTTTTTTTTTCTTTTTTTTCTTTTCCTTAAATTCTTGGCTGCATATGAGTTTAATAAGTAATGTAAATTGGGCAGGCAGGTGACCTTGAGCCAAGTTCCTCTGAGAAAATCTGTAGCAGTGGTATATACGAAGAAAAATTGTTCTCAGTCTAGGAAAAGGTACAAATAATTTACAAGAAAATGGGGCATTTGGAGCCACTGTGAATGGGACCAGCTGTGATTGATCCAGTAGGATCCAGCTAACCCAGTAGTTTATCATCAATGACAAGAATTCACAGAAATATCAAAAAACTTATCATTAAAACCAAATGAGCTGTGGAAGAAGAAAGCTTAATCAATAAGACTGATTCCTAAATAAAAGTCACTGGCTTTTTATGTAGGCATTCTCTCATCTTTCTGCCCATTTGAGTTCCTGATAAATTAAAATTGGGACCCCAAAATATATGTCTCATACCTGCAGTGTCCAGAGGCCTCCCAGCACTCTCCTGAATTTAGCTGCTCTTCCAACGTCCCTGAAGAAAAAAAGAGGAAAAAAAATGTCTAGAAATGAACTGGAGCATAATTCTGAAAAAAAGGCTGAGTAATTGGGCTCAGAGCACCCCACATAGTCTCTGACGGCAGGAAAAAAAGAAGTGTCTTTGTATGTGACCTCTTCAATAGTCCCTCCTTCAGTAGGCAAGGATAGTCAGCAATGTCATTAAGTAGTAAGACAGCACAGCAACATCACAAACCATATCAAGTATTTTCCATGCCAGCATACAAAATAAGCATAGGACCAACTTCAATCCAAAATTCATTGTATTAAAGCTATGTCACAGGCCATTTAGATAGCATTTTCAGAAGAGTAAGATTTCTTGTTGGTTCTTCTCCATTAGTGTTATGGAGTCAGATAGGAATCCAAGATCTAGACTGAATATAACAACTGGGCTAACAGCAGCTAAGGACTATGCTTCAGGGCACGATGAGAGATTTCCTGGTTTTTAACCAAGATCACCTTAATCAATGGACTTAGAGAAACTCAGTATTTCCCATCTGATTACCAGTTCTCGCTGACAGATCTTACTTGTGGTTGCAGTATTGATGACACATCACACACTTGTATCATATCCCAACGTTGGTCACTTAAATCACTATTAGGTCTCACAGAAAATTATTTCTCTCTGAGTGGGGCATTGACATTTCCTTGTTAAAGACTCTCACCTTTAGGGGAGTTTCTATCACCAGGGCTATTAACAGTGATCTGGATCTAAATACTGTGCTGTATTATCCTCACCCAGATGGCATAAAAATGGAAATTTCTGTAAGATTCAGTCTTGACCTTTGGATGAAAACCATTCTTTCCCCAGTTACTGCCTGAGGTACTCTGAGGTGTTTCTCTTCAAGCATAAAAGCAAAATGGTGATTTATGATTAGTATAAGAGAAAAATAGCTTGGCTATGATTTTATGACAGGGTAAGTCTATTTCTATGCCATTATTCTAATAAATCACAATGTTGCTACCTACTCATCCTTTCATGGGTAACATATCTGGGTGTTAAGCCTGCACTTGTGTTTCATTCTCCTCTCCCAGATTTTTTATTTTTATATATACAATATTTATTTTTATATACGTATATAAAAGTGTATAATGCATATTTCACATGAAATATCCTATACATTCCACAATTCTAAAATGCATACACAGTAATAAACACAACCCCTTTGTCATTAAAATATTTTATCTTTGATTTAGAGGTAAAGATTCTGTTGAATCTTTAGAACAGTTTGCAAAGAAGGTAAAACTCATCCTTCTCTGAAATGACAACACAAAACTTATGTGTCACTTCATTACTATTTCAATGCCGTTTTTTGAGGCCTAACTATTAGCACGAGGTTTACACCAGTTCTCTGCATAGGCTAAAACTGGCAAGGACCTCTTATGAATGCAGGTATGCGTTTCTTGTAACCCCCAGCCTTGCTGTCTCAAACTATGCTTTAATTTCCCTAGTGGTCTGAGTTGCAAGTGAATTTGGCTTGAAGGAGTGACTAAGAGAATATAAATATGAATAAGGTCATATTCTTTTGGTAAGTGGAGCCATCTGTTGCCACATCTAGAAAAATACGTGTTTGTATTTAAATCTGTTGATGATATTACTCATCCACTTCTTTTGGTGAGATGCAATACTATAATTCAAGTTTACTATATCCATTGTCTGGATTGGGTTTGGAGGGGGATAGGAATTCTGTTTTGGAGGACAGAGGGAGGATCCTCACATATTTTTGCACGTCATGAGCTTGTTCCAGCTCCCACTGAAATTTCTATAAGTTTTTTCATAGGTTCCAGCAGCTGTACTTCAGTCCACATTAGGGTACAAAATTGCATTCTAAGAAAAACTCCTATCAAAAGTATTCAATAGATATTTTCCTTGCAAGACTATGGGGCTAGTTACGTTGTAGATATATCAAACTTATGCGTATGCCATTAGTCGTATCTGCAGGCACCACACAAGACTGCATTTTTTGGGGTGAGGTAACCATTTGGTTTTTGTAATTTATCCTTAGATAGCAAAATAATAAACCATATGCTAAAATCCCAAAGCCTGTTCTTATAGTTAAATATTTAATTTTGCCTTGTTGGATAAAATGTGGATGCTTTAATATTTTATTGAAGTCACAGGCCTGGAGACAGAGATCATCTAACTAAAGAAAATTAGCATATTTTTATTATTGCAGATACCTTGCACAGGTAACTGAATATGAAGTGTCAATAACAACTACTGTATGATGAAATCCTTTTTTTTTTTATTTTGCAGCAATTATGAGTCTCTACTTACCAAAGGAAATTCAAATGCACAAAAATATGGCCTGTTATATCTGAGCTACTTCCATTATATGATAGTTCATGCTCGTTGTTTGCTAGCCATTTTATTCATTTAGGTCGAAGCCAGTTATAACCCAGTTAATTTTCTCAATAGTGATTTTTCCCAAAAATCATATTCCGTTTGCTATCATCATGACTCTATGACTGTGATTATCTAGCAGTAAAAACAAAATTTTGATTTATCATTGTAGATAAGAGAAACAAATTCAAATGCAAGTTATTTTCTGGCATCTCTTCATTTTATTGAAGAGAAGCATGTGAATTCAATTAAATGTATTTAGGACATTTATCTAGTTAATGTGATTCTCAAAGATCATCTGGTGTATGTGATAATATATAATCAATATAGCCTGCAAGAGCCAGTCGAAGCTTTGTACAACACAGTCCAGGAGGTCACAGGGATATGCAAGTGTTCATTTGATTTGGTTTAGCTTTTAATGATGTACATCAGTACATCAGCACAGTTATCTTGAAGTCAACTTCACTAGAAAATGTTGTTGTCAGAGCACTGAGAAAAACATTGATGACTTGTGTTAGACTCAGGAGCTGCTGTGTTTAAGTTAAACTTAGTTTAATCAGGCAGCTGGAAAAAAAATCCAAGCCACATCCTAAACAAACCACATCCATACTAGTAATAATGTATAATATTTAGGACATGATTTTTCAAAAGCCTAGATGCAGAGTTTGAAAGGGCTGAAGGGAATTCTTGTCTCCTTTTTCAGAAATGGGGGAAGGTGGCATTAAAAAAGCTTATACTAACTCTTTCAATCTTATATGAAGTGTTAATAACAAATCCGGAGATTTACCATACAACTCAAGACTGTGGTATCTACTAAGTGATTCCGGCAAGAACTAGCCGACTGTCATCAGCAGATCTACAGTTTTACAACGGCTTACTTAGCTGGCCTATTTAAACACATCAACCTCGTTCCTTTTTTTTATTTTCATGGTACCATTTTAGAGCCTCACCTTACCTCACTGCTCAAAAAACAGTGCCTGATGTGAAGCCAAAATTTCAGTAGAAGTTTCTCAGAAATAAAGTACCTGCCAGATTACATATCTGAACAACATGTTTTGCTGGACCCTATAAAATAAAGACATTTGCCAAAAGGGTGGAGTAGACTGATGTAGTGTCAAGCTCATTACTGCTGGAGTAGCACTGAAGATGGATATCATCATGTTCAACCTTGTATTAGCAGCATCCATTATTCAATAAATTATTAAATTAATAGACAGACGGTAACAATGGGTATATGTTCTCATTTAATTAATTAATGAGAAGGAACTCAACTTACGGTCATCTTACGTCTATAGATTTAATAATTTATGGAATAATAATTTATTGATTTCCCACTATTTCTACAGGAGATAGAATTCTATTTCAATAATCATTCATTCTTGTCGGAAGTTGTTATTACCAGGAACTCTGGTGGCCATACATGCACTAATTGTGAGATGGACTAATCCTTCTGCAACTCCATTCTAAGTGGTGGAACTGGAACACATTACACACACAAAAAAAATCACCAATACTGAAATAGCCTTACAGTAGCACAGCCACAAAATTGACCTCTAAAGAAATGAATGGATAAAGGGAGTAAACGGTGTTATGTTTCATTAGTTTGAACAGAACTCATTTGGCTCTTGTTGATTAATTAAGCTTTTCTAATTGAATAAAGTGCAGATTTTTAAGAAATATATTTTTGATAGGCATTATCGAAAGTGGAATAAAAGCTCTTTTCTAATTAAAAATATCCTTTTTATATTCAAACCTGTGGCTTACATTGCAATATATTTTGATATGGCATCAAATACGCAAATTGGGAAATACTCAGCACAATTATTCATATATAATAGCTATTTTCCTACTTCTGAATTTTATTATTCAAATTATGATAAGTTCTCTGAAGACAAATGACACCTCTCCCATCTTTCACTTGACAGAGAAATCTGAAAAGCTAGTTAAAATGTATGATATTTTTGATTTAATTATACATTTTGGCTGAACTATTTTGGCGTATATAAAGTGATAAGATTTTGCTGGTTGCCAGTTTCACACTACTTGCTTGAATCTGTAGGGCTGGAGAAGTGAATGAAAAAGTTGGTTTTCCGTCCAAAGAAACAGTACATCTGGAAATAACATTTAAAGCATGTCATTGAAGTGAAGTTTACTCAGAAAGAGGATCCCAAGTCATTCTGAAACTTTCAAAAAAGCAAAAAAAATGTTTCTCCAAAGAAAGAAAGAAGGATGGATCAATGCCGTGCAGTATTTAGGGGACAGGTGTAATGAGAACTTAGATGGATTTTATAATGAACTTAGGTCCCGGCCTAAATAATTTGGAGTGTGGTCTATTAGCAGGCAGACTTAGGTGATAAACAATACAGGCCAGTTAGAAAGCAGCCACTGTTAGAAGAAGGAGCCTAATAAGTTTCTCTTCACTGCAACTCATTTCTGAACAACAAATGCTG
Source organism: Arenaria interpres (assembly GCA_013399435.1). NCBI lineage: Eukaryota > Metazoa > Chordata > Aves > Charadriiformes > Scolopacidae > Arenaria > Arenaria interpres. Next base: position 45,490 of record VXAK01016393.1, read on the forward strand.
CTACAGGTGAAGTAAATCACAGGAAACTCCACAAATAGAGCAGTTAAAAGCTCAACAGTAGAACCAAAACTTGCCAGAAGCTTGGAAGGCAAGTGAAAAAGATTAAAACGCTGCTTCTCTCTTTGTCTGAAAACAGTGGGTGAAAACAGAAAAGAAAAGGGAGTGGTGTTATTTCTCACAACAGTTGACTCTGAAGCACTTGATGATTTTAATAGCTTTCATTTAACTTGGCAGAAGAAGCTGTATTGAAACTATTGCAGAATTTTGAAGAGAACTGCGTTCCATGCAAAAGGAAAGGTGAGACACATGGTTTTAAATGGAAAATACAAAAAGTACAGAAGCCTATCTTGCAATTTTGCAGGTGTTAACTAAGCCCTTTATCAGCAGCTCAGTTGCTGTTGGAATGGATCTGGGATAAAAACCCTCAGAAGTGCCAGAAGAACCCAGAATCTTTTGGCAGAGCCAACCGAAATTAGCTTTGTAATAGCAGTCATTTAAAGCAAACTGAAGTTTCTGTATTCTATGTGGCTGAAGTCACATTTGAAACAGTGTTTTGACCCTGTCACAGTGAAGGAGAACTCAAAATAGTACAGCAAAACATCCCAAGGAAGAAAGACATGGAGAGCTTTTGCCAAAAAGTCAGTTTTTGCCGGTAAACTTCCCCCCACAACCTACGAAGCTGATGAGTGGCAAATAACAGAAGACAAGGCAAAACTACATATTTAGGGAAAAAAACACCCAAACACATGCAACAACTGCAACAAGTAATAAAGCTTTTTCAAGTGGTTGAGAAATAGCACAGCATGCAAGTGATGGAACAATTGGACAAGATCACGAGCTGTTCACAGGACAAGACTATGGTTCAGTAGAAGATGAATAACCAATAAGGCCAATTTTAAATCAACAAGAGTTTTCAATGCAATTCATGTGGCAACTGAAAAAGCGTTTATAAAAAGCCACATACAGGAAGGAATTAAGCATGCAGAAGAGGGGGATGATCTTTGCTCCGTGGATCAGGAGGCAAACAAAGCAGAAGGGCACATAAGGAGCGTCATCCCACATCCCTAGACAAAACCAGAAGTGAATATATCCAGTATTTGACTAAACAGTATCGTGTCTGCAATCTCATCAAGGGAGTTAAGCATTGCTGGGAAAGCTAGCCAAAACCCATGATAATTTTAAGGTCCTATTTCCCATAACTGCAAAGCTCTCTGCAGAACAGATGACAGAGACGGAAATGCCCAGCTCTCCAGGTCGCTAAGAGAATTCATTTATACTGAAAGTCCCAAATAAGGGGAAAAAAAGTAATTAAAAATTTGATCACACAGTGGCTTGACAGTTTCCCCCTCAGACTTTATCAACAATTTTAGTGCTTTTACTTACTAGGTTTGATTTTACTGAGAGGCAGTTAACTTTTAATGAATGGTATACTGAGAAAAACATGCGAAGTTTAGAAGGATATGAAATGAATTTGCAAGGATTTTGCGTTAAGCAAAAGATCATTAAGACTGGAGCACCAGTAAAAATATAATAAAAAATGTACAAAAGTAGGTGTAGATTTGTTGCTAATGTTGATTGAGAAACAAAACCCCAACACACAAACACCCCCCTGTTGCTCCATCCTCAAAGGAAAAAAAAGGCAGCAAAACTAAGCAACAAGTGGAAAACAAAAAAATTCTCAACCAGCTACCCAAATAAACAACTCAAGAGTTTCCCTGGAGTAATACTGTCCCTCTTTGCAAAAAGTTAGATAAAGAAATAATTGTGCATCTCAAATCTATTTTCATTGTATTGTTATAACTTATCTTCATGATATCTGACGACAGCATACAGTTTAATGGGCAGGAATTTAAGCAGAATGAAGGTATAGACATGTCACCACAGCCATCCACTATTACCCATCTGAAGTATTGACAGAAAACAGTTTCAAAATGTGTGAGAGTTTTGTAAAAAGGCTGCACAGGCAAACTCTAAATTATATTTAGGTCACACAATTGCAGAGCAATAATAAAGTATGAGTTGGCCTCTGCTGACATTCTCGTCCCCAAAATGGCTTGTGTTAGATATTCACATCACAGTCCCTAAAGAAACAGAAAATACCTAGAAAAAAAAAAAAACACAGTTGGATTTTGGGGTCCCAGAAATGGCCACAGCTTTCTCAGCAACACTATAAAGAGTAATAGTCAGAAACACAAGTGGAAGTAAAAGAGAGAGCCTGTGGGAGCTGTGAGATTTTCATCCTAACCCTACAGTAGCAAAAAGACATTTTTTCAAAATGAAAAATGAAATGAAAATGGGCAGAGAGCTGACTTGTCCTAGGGAAACAGCAACCACAGCAGGCTGGGCCAGCTGAATCCCAGAACACAGCACACCGGAAAAGAATAGTCTTAATGTTTCTTGACAGTACAGTAGGTAGTATTGAGAGACTCACAAGCCTGCAAAAGCACACAGAATCCCAGAAACTAAGCAAACTTTCATCATCATCATTCACATCTTTAGAAATACACTAGTTAGAAAGGCCGATGTGCAGATCCAGGTGACAGCACAACGTATGGTGAGAAAGCTGATCTGAATTAAGCTGGATTCTGTGAGAGGCAGAGAGCAGAGCTTTGAGCTCCATTTCAGGAAAATAAAGTACTTCAATTTACCTCTGGTGAAGAAACCACTTAAAGACATACTTAATAATAAGTGATTAGTCCTAATGACTTCAAATCAATTTAAAGCAAAATTTAAATAATTTCTGTCTGAAGAACCGAAAAAAAAAATAAACTATGAAAATTTTTATATGTGCACAGTACCACACATTTTCAAGTAGCGGAATAACAGCACCTCGATTTTTTTTCCCTTTTGGTGTCTCACTCTCTTTAACAACTGCAAAGGTGATTATTTTGACTTCTTCCTCTTTTTTTTCGGTGTTTTTTTGTTGTTCTGAGTATCCATATCACTATTGGACACACAAAGTTTTAAGGAAAAAGGAACATGTTCAGAACCGTTTAAGGACATTTAAATTAGTTTTAAGTGTGTAATACTCTAAACCTTACCAAATTAAAACCTTGTTACTTGAAGCTGTTAGCAATAACATGAAATAAATATAGATGCATTATGAAATATTCAGCAAGTTTTTTTAAGGAAAAAAACTAGTATAAAAAGCAAATTAATTAACTTTCCTTGTAAGTAGTACTGTGCATCTTGTATTATTAAGTATGCAATTACTGCGTATTGTGGCACAGCTGTAAAATATTTAAACTGTTTTTCACTAATTTTAATTTGGCAAAACTGCACGATTTCTGATAATTCTAGCATTGTTAACATGATGGGGTAATTCATTGACAGACATTTGGAAAGGACCATCGTCATCCTACAATTATCCCAAAGTTCTCTTCGTGAAGAGAAGGGTAAAATTGCCTGTACTAGTCAGCAGTATAAATCCTACTTTGAAAGACATGGTAGCTCCTAGTAAACGTAAGGCTATACTGGTGCGCAAAAGCTTCTTTCATGACCAACAAATCAACTTATTTTCTCTCAATTCCATTGCCATGCTTCAGTGGTCAGCCCCTTCTGTGTGTCTCAAGTAACGGTTTCTGTGGCATATTCATCAGAGAAGCTCAGGCACACAAGCCTCCGCTGCTCTTGTGAGCTCATCCATTCACGTGTCAGCCCAACTTCCAGTCTTGGTTTAAGAACCCATTGAACAAAGCAGCTCTAACTATATGGGGCATGGACCTTCCGCAAAGGAGTGTCAACAAGTAGCTAGAGGGCAGTAATGACTTAAACAGCGACAGCAAGGTTTACCCGAAGTTTCTGCACTGCTTTCACCATGCCTCGATTGTTTTACCAGCAAAAGAACACCAATAGCTATTCACAGGGTGGATACCATTTTAGCGACCAGTCCATATATCACAGTGACATTCCCTCCAGTAGAATGAAACAAGTTGCCCCAGTTTTGCTAGTGTGAGGTTACTTAGAGAAGTTTATTTTAACTTGTCACTTCTGCTATCACCAGTGTGCGAGCAGAGGAGATGTGATTCTCTTCCCTCCTGGTAGCTACAGGTATTCCAGAACAGTGCAGTGTAAATATCGCTAAACCAGGATGAAGGGATACAACCCTTATTCCTCCTGTTTACACTCACAGAACAAGTTCTTGCTGAACACCACGCCTTCCTATAAATGCAAGAGCATACATACTGGGTACAAGAAAGGCTCTTGGGTGATTTTGACTACTGCTCCTCAGTTACTTTGTACAAAGTTGAAAGAAAGAACCTCTCCACCAGCTGCACTGAATACACTGGATAACTTTTGTTAAACGAGAAATGAGGAAATATTTTTAACTGAATTTTTTTTAAGCAGAGGTGGCTAATAACTGAAGCTTCACTAGTGATTTTGTTTGGATCCTAACCATTATCTAAGCATTACAATCTATCTCCTAGTTTGCAATCCAACTCCTAGTTTGGAAAGGAAGTAGTGAAACAAAGACAATGCACCATTATTTTGCTCTGACTGTACAAGCACAAGTAACATTATAAATTTCAGCCAGTACTGATCTTTTCTACGGTTAATGATTTCTTCTACTTCTTCTGATACAATGAAAACACCTACAGTACAGGTCTAATTTATATCTGAAACCTGACATTTTTTACCTAAAAAAAAAAAGGTGTGGGAGAAGGAAATGGGTCTAATTACTTGAATTCTAGCTGTATCCACTTCCCAATCAGAATTTAGCCAAGAAAGACTATAATAAAGGCAAAAAAATATGAGTACAAACACCAGAGACACATAGTGCAGCTCAGTCAGAACAAAAAGTCAGACCAAAAGTCAAAGCTCCACAGATAAGCAAACTACTTATGTGGGTGTTCCTACATGAGCTGCACAGTATAGAGTTGGCTATGCTTCATATAAGGGCTACAAAAGGGAGGGAAGAAGAGAAAAAAATTACGTTGCTCATTAACGGGCCCTCCAGAAGCCTTCAGAACATTCATACTCTTAGAATGATTCCTATTTAGTAATTTAACAAAATACTCAGTAGCCACCTTTTAATAACCTGAAGATGGGGGAAGAAGACATTTTATAGGGAGGACAAGAACATGTCAGGAATATAACAAAGGTGATGAGAACTGTGAAAAGGATCTAATAGACAGACAAAAATCTCTAAGCAGAATTTGAATCTCTTTCAGTTTCTCTGCATCTATAAAATATAAAATTCAAAGAGAAACCATTTTTTTTTTCATACTCTGGACGTGTCGTGTAATTGATAGCCATTGGTGACATCTAGTCAGGATCAGCAAATTAAGTACCTTCCTATTCACACAGCTTGTCAACAGTTCAGGTCACCCCAGGATGAAAAACACAAAAAAAACTCGGGCCATTTTAAAGATACAAAGAATTTTTTATTATTTTTTTTTAAATTCAAAAAGAAAGAGGAGGTTTTAGTCAAATTCCCATTCTCTCTCCAACAAACCAAACATATCCTGCATTTGCTACCTCCAACACAAACAATACGTATGTAACGTAAATCCTGGATGACTGAGACACACAGAACAGTTTAAGACAGGCATTTGATGACTGCTGAAATCTCTCCACAAGTGATTATGAAGGATTAACTACAGAATTGTCATTCTGTTTGCAGGTAAACGTTTTAGGCTTTAGAGACAGTAGGACTTGCACAATGTATTATTATGCCAGCAATAGAACTATTACATTCAAATGACATATTGCCGTTACAGAGAAATATGATTTAGATTCAATGTATTTTGTAGCTATGGATTTAGTCTGGAAACAAGTAAGCAATTGAGCCTTTGTTAGGAGGTAGGGGCACAAAGACTATGAATAGAACTGTGAGATTTGGGTTGGATGGGTATTTCTCAATGGATATGTGCATAGCCTGTTTATAAAATCCTATTGTATTTATATATGTGTGTGTGTACACACACAGGCACGGGGTAGCATCAAGAGCAACTGAATAATTGAGAAAGAAATATGAAGAACTAGCTTTGAAATCCTTGAAGATAGCCAGTCTTTACTCAGAGATTCCATTCAGTCTCCATACTTTCACTTTCCATTCTTGATGCATCTATCTGAATTCCAGTTACGTTCTTACACACAAAACTAAGCAGCAGATAGCAACATTTCCGAATCATGATTTACCCATCAATTCCACCCCATTTTTTCCTCTGCAATATCCATCTTTCCCATCCTCTAGGCTCTGTCACGCTGAAGAAACCTCAAAAACACAAAGCTACCAATGTTTAAGAACTATCCCTTCACTACTCTACTCATGGAAATATAGTGTTTCAAGCTAACTTACACCAGCTACTGCAAAGCTCTCCTATTTTGCATAAAAAGGAAGAACATAACAATGATAGTTCTGCTTCTTGGACCATGTGCACCACATTCTCAAAATGTCTTTACCCGATTTTTGATGAGGGAAACATTGCTTGGTCAGTTCCCACCATCAACACAAGATGCTGTGACTAGCTACCAAGCGAAAAAGATCTGGGTTGGGTATTTCTAGGTCTAAGATTCCCTTGGACTACTATGTCTAAAAAAAGGAGGAGAAAGAGTAGAGTTGAGGCAGGATTTTACTGTCGATCTTGTTAATAGGACCAATGTTCAAATAACTTGAAAATTGTTGCTGGTAGTTTGCACCAGGCATTCAAGTACGTCACCTCTTTGTTTCATCAAAATGTACTTGCAGTGGACAACATCAAGACTCAGATGCCAGACAGAGTTTACTAGGAAGGTAATATCTGTCCTACTCACCAGTGGTTGGCAAATGATGGAGACAGGATTCTAAGGTGGTCAGACTGCTGACTGTATAAAATACAGCCTTCAGCAGCATTACAAGCAAAATGACAGCTGAAAGAACTGTCAGAATTTTGTCTCCTTGTCCCTTCTAACTCATACCAGAATATACAGATAGTCAAAGCCAAACAAATGACCAGTGGAAAATTCAGAGAATACATTGCCTCTGAGCAGATGACTGTAGTTTTTATGGTGTGGCAGAGACACTGCCTCACTCTTAGACAAGCTGCTAGATGCTCAGAGAAACCCAGTCATAAAGAGAGACCAACCATTGCTAAGAAGAAATGTTTATTAAGCACATCACAGCCCTTGTATAAAAGAGTCAGCAGCAAAACCAACCCTAAGTGTTCCACTATCAGTTCAATAAAGTTCCCTTATAGTTTCCAAACAATTCTTTCCATACCCACATATTGCTTCTGAGCTTGGTCTTATTCAGAATACAACACGCTCTTCTTCATACACTCATATACCTATAATTGGCATGCTCTCAGGTTCCTAGTCTTTTCCTGGAGCAGAGGTTAACCTTCCTTAGAGGCTTGGCTTTTATTACTGTTTAATTTTGCTCAGGAAAGTCCTTCTGCATTTCACAGAAGTGTTACATGAAACTGCTTTGGAAATCAAGTGGTGATGCTCAGAGCACATTACACTTGACCTACAGAAAAATCTCCAGGAATATTAAAAAACAAAAACAAAAAACCCAAAAGCTCATCTATTTTTGCTTTTTCGGCCAGTAGTTTTCAAAATGTCAAAACTTATTGCTTATTGCTACAGAAGCACGAGAGAGGATCCGTACTGTGTCTAGGTAAACCTTTTTGATTTTTGCAAACTTAAATAGATGCAGCATTACAAGAAGCTTGCTTCTTTTGTAGCTCATTTCCCCACACATACACTTAGTATTAAAAACCAGTTTATGAATTTAATGTTCATAAACGTCAGTTGTTCAATTAATGAGCAGGTGGCTGTTGCTCTGCTCTGTGGATCCTGGGGAAATACATGTTAACCTTTCTGAAATTGAATAAAGCAGGACAAGATATTAGTTTAAATACAAATCAAGGCTAAATTCACACAGCTTGTTCTGAAGCAACTGAGTGTTAGCTGGATAAAACAAATTCTCTTATTTTGTTTCATTCCAGAGATTATGGTTGTCAAACTTAGCTGAGTGACTGGCGGAACAGACTATCAAAAAAGCACATGAAAGAAAGCTGGAGCGGGACTTTTTACAAGGGCATGTAGTAATAGGACAGACGGTAATGGCTTCAAACTGGAAAAGGGTAGATTTAGCTTAGATATCACAAAGAAATTTTTTGCTCTAAGAGTAGTGAGGCACTGGAAGAGGCTGCCCAGAGAAGTTGTGGATGCCCCATCCCTGGAAGTGTTCAAGCCCAGACTGGATGGTGCTTTGAGCAACCTGGTCTAGTGAGAGGTGTCCCCATCCATGGCAGAGGGGTTGGAACTAGATGATCTTTAAGGTCCCTCCAACATAAACCATTCTATGATAATATGATTCTATGAGTTCAAAGCAAGGTGAAGGTATGTTGCCTAATTAAGTCCCTGAGCGTTACTTAGCAAGGATGTCATCAAACAGCCAGACCAGACTGGCCAAGAGGGAAATGCCATGCACTGTGAAAAAACAAACTGGCTTTCTCACCTGCTGCAGACAGGGTCTGCTTCCGGAGCAGTATCGACAGAACAGCAGTGGAGCAGACTTGAGAGATTCGGATACTATTTATGGACCTGAATAGGAGACATCAACCTTCTATGGATCAGTTTTCTGGGCTGCTTGCAAACTTAGGAGAACTTTCACTTCACCCTCCACTTCCACAATGAGGGAGGCTACACCATTCTTTTAGTACATAATAAAAGTGGAGATACTGACATGCCAAACGCATCCAAAGGCCTTAGCTGAGGTGATTACTAGAGCTAGCCTTTCACCCTTGCCAAGGCTTAAAGAGTCTCAATGTGTGTAAGTTGAGCTATTAAACTGATAACTCATAAAAGGGTAGCATATAAAAATTTGTCATAGAACATGGAAGACACTTGTATTTATGTTTGCATTCAATAGGATCTACTGCAAACATAGCTCTTGGAAACCTTTTAAAGCTATATAAAATCACATCAAACCTCTTACAAATCTATCACCTTTACCCCTCTAATACATAGATGAGAGTGTAAAGCACATGACGTCCAGATAAACTGATGTGAAACAGCTGACTGGTAAGTTAACACCTGGTTTCTTGAATTCTTTGTGCTGGGGGGAGAAAAATAAAAATAAAAAACTCCCTGACTATCTTATAGAGGATAGAGAGAAATGAGGTTGAAACCCACAAGGCACAAGTTTACCAAGTTTCTATTCCCTTTTATACACAAAAAACATTAACATCATATTGGGTGTCTAAAAGATTTTCACTAACAGAGTATACAGCCTGCAGATACAATCAGTATAAATGTTGGCTTACTACATATTTGAACCTGAGAGGTATTTTGGCACTAGAGGATAGCCAGTTAGTTTGGGAGTGTGCGTTAAGGGAGTTATAGAAAATAATTTCTCATGGGAAACAGTTCATCTGTGGAGCAAATGCAATGTACACAAGCAAACTACAAGCATCTGCAGTGCTATATAGAACAGGGGGAATAAGGGGAGGCAAGAAATAAATACAACCAAAAATCGCTAGTGCTTCTGATGAACAGCCCTCCTCCCACCCCTGGAAAGCAGAAGTGGTCCCAAACTCCATTTGAAGTAAATCACATGAGATTCATTATTCCATCTGAAGCACAAAGCATGTGTTAACACTAAATCATTTCTATGAATCTGGAATATATAATTCATTTTATATGGCCTCCTCCCCTGGAGATTTTTATTTCATTAATGAAAAACAAAACTCTTGCTAAACAAAAAAAATTACACTGTTCAGCACTTCCACTTAAAGAATGCCTTGATCTTAAAAAAGGCAGCCTCATCAGTTTAATGACGTTTGCTGATTACTTTCCATTAAAACTGACAGAAAAATATGGCTTTGTAAGTGGCAATTTAACCTTGGAATTAAAATACACCTTGCTTTTTTCCCCTCATCTTACTCTCTCTATTCCCTCCCCTTTCAGATAGTTATTATTTGCCTTCTTTCTGCTCTGAAAGCTTTTACCAAGGAACAGTGTGATAAAAAGCAAAGCCTGGTTTCATCCCAACAGGAAAAAGCCCAGGAGTGGCAGGAGCATGCTGACAAACTGCCCCATTGCCTAAGCTCTCCATCTCAGGTGTACACACAGTTATCAGAAGGGAAGACCATTACAACAGTTTCTAACCCAAGGAGAGGACTATTAGGATTGCATTTTGGTCCTCTGCTTCTGCAGACCACATGTCCTTATGGCAACCATTTCCATCAGAGACAAGCAGCTCGGTACTGCTCTCTGCTGCTTGCTTCAGCTTTTGCAGCAGCAGCAGCTTTAAAACTGTCATTGTGTAGAGAGAAATCCATTACGTGTGGGGAAAGAAGCAGAAGAGGATGATCACTTCAAGTGCTTCATTCTACAGTTAAATTAAATTCCAGTCCACTTTCTGTTCTCTTCTTCTCCCACACTGCTTTCTGAGACTTTCTTTCTGAACTGTCTCCCCTTTGAATTTCAGAGAAGAAAAAACCCTCTGTTTTTCTGAGTTTGGTGCCTGATCTCATACGATATTCAAACTATCTTGCAGTCACTTTCTCAAACAATGCAAGCAGTAAAGAACACATTAGGCGTTATTTGTCACTTCCACACATTAGCGCAGTGTAGGTGATTGCAACTAAGTCAAGCCGTTGTTTTTAAAGCAAATGAAAATATTAGGGGAACGGGGGGAGGGTGAAGAGGGGTGAGGTGGGGTGGGCAACAGATTCCTAAAGAGCAGGGAACATTTGTAAACGGAGCTGGAAAACACAGCTGGCTGTTTCCTGCTTCTTAACATCTTTTAGTTAAATGACCTGGGGCTCTGTCAGCCACTGTGGTCAAAGAAGATAGTAGAGAAGCCACATTCAGTCTTGCAGTAGGGATGCAAGTGCAACCGGACAACTGCCAGTACCCAGCAGGGATACAAGAGGAGATAACGGGACTAGCACAGAGCTCTCAGTTTTGTCTCATCTACTACTTGAGAAACTACCCCAGCAGAACCTTGCAAAGTTGCTCAGCTCCACCTCAAAAGTCTCAAAACAGCCTATCATGTCTGGAGCAGAGGTTAAGACAGCACATCATATACAGCCATAAAGAGCAAAAGAATGGAAGCTAGTGCCTTGCCTACTAACGCAGGTCTGTAGCTTTAGCAGGCACCAGTAGAAAACTTTGATCAAATGCCCTGGCTACGACTGAAGCAGGCAGTTCTGCTGTTAAAAGATTTACAGCTATTAACAATACACAAGAGTACAATAGGCTGGAAACTGTTATCGAGTGAACATGTGAGAAGGGGTTTTGAAAATGAGGCATATACATATTGAGCCTAATATGCATTAATAGCATGTGTCAGAAAATGTCAAGAAGGTTGCCAAATATTGCAGATCATCCTCTTCCTCTAGACATATCCAATCTGAAATATTTGTATCAACAGCTTCAGAATTGCCTCAGCTGGAACAGGAAGGCAGACCCACGCACGCAGTGGTTTGAACGCCCCCTCCCCCCATATGCTTCCTAAGGAACCTAACCTCGTTAGCCAGGGAGCTGCCCGCAACTAAGACATCAGAGAAGTTTCTGGCTGTAACAGGAGGCTAAGCACTCGGGTAGGGAGGATCGTCATGAAGCAACCAGACTCAAGATCTCTAGTTTCAGATGCAGCCCTTTGACCTGTGCAAAGTCCCTGCCTGTGAAATGGGGATATCATCTTCTCTTTCTTCTACATAGAATCTCATTGAAGTGGGAATCACACAAGAACACGCAAGTTAATTAGAACAGGAATCACACAACTGTGCAACACTTGCCACCACATATGTTTTGCTGGCTGCAGTTAGTCTTTGCTGAGACTCCCAGATCCCCATAAAATGAAAACAGCAAGCAACAGTAAACTGAGAAATGCTGAACTGACTGCATTCTGTTAAGGAAAGGGAACAAACAAAAACTACTAGATTTTAGGTACTACTAGATTTCAGGCTGTGTGCCTGTGATGTCAAGGATTTAGGACTCAATAAATACATCATAAGAAGTGCTGGATTTATACTGTTATCATGCAAGGGTGAAACAATGATGGACTAGGACAGATTGGATTTTTTAGTTAGTTTTGTATTTTGCTCTGATGCAGGTTTCAACTCAAGTACCTGAGACACTTCCACCAGAATTTGGGGGAGCAGGATTTGTCTCACATAACTGATTTTGAATTCTACTTTCAGTTCTCCAGTTGTTATTAAAAATGGCTGTGAGATGTGCTTTCTCGAGGTTAATGTACACAGCCTAGTCCATTCAGTTCCTCTTGATACGCAACTTTTATTGCTTAAGTGCTTAGAGAATGAAGAGAATCTTGTTATTGTTTTAATTTTGCACCTAGTATCAACGTTGGTATTTCCACGCTTATAACAAGAACAAAATAACATCAAGAAAATTAAGACTTGCTGCAAAGGGACAGCTGTTTCGCTTTAACTTATACATGCAAGTTTTATCATCACTGTAACTGGAAACCTAAATAAAATAAGAAAGCCATCAAACACAGTTCCTATTACGCAGCAATAGCTAAGTTTTCTAACATCGGTATCAGCAATAGTGTTCACATGCTGGTGTCCTGCCACCCCGGCCTGAGTATGAAAAATGCCTTGTCACCTTAGAATTCACAGCACTTAAAGCCAGAGGAAGTTTAGCTTGGCTTTACCGGGGGCAGATGCTTAAATATGTCAGATGTCTCATCAGGGCTTGCATGGGAGGAAAATGCAGAAGAAAATTTTAAGCCATTGATTTTGTTTGCAGCATAACTGTGTGGACCTCAAGATGAAGTAATTTTCTGGAATCTAGGACTGGTAAAGGTGGGCCGAACCGGAAATCAGTCTGAAATAATTTGGAGATCACCAGCTCCCCCATGGGAATGTTCATCCAGATGAAGCAGACATGCAGTGGCAGGGCCAACAATGAAATTATTAGAGTGATTCATTTCCTCTCTTTCCTTTTTAGTACCATCTGGCAGTGTGAATACAAGACTAGAAGCAAAAAATACAGTTGTGTTCAGCCTGACAAAAGCTGGCTAACAAGGACTGTTTTCAGTGAGACAGAGAGCTGTAAGCATGTAGCTTACACTGACTTTATAACTGCAAGGAACCCCAGGTTTCTTCCTGTCAAGCAGTCCATATGGCACCCTGGTGAGTGACTTTAAACAGTAACCCTCTCAATGATTAAGGACTTGTAAAACAGTCCACTGTTCTGTGGGGTTTCTATAAACTGCATCCATTTATTTCTAACACATTACAAATAGCCCAGTTGTTCAGCATCCAACACTCTGTTTACAGGAGAATCAAAACTCAAAAAGGAAACAAGGTGTCCCACAGGCAACTTTTGGAACTACATCCAAATGTTTGCAGAGACTGGTCTTTATTCATGTCTGTTGTAATGCTGGCCCCACACAAGCTATCTCACTCTCCCAAAGCTACATGTGCATCCATACATGGGGATTGTGATGCCTCCTCCTTTTGTAAAGCACTTCAGGATCTGCAGGGGAAAGCTAGCACTGCCAGGCAACAGGAATTAAGACTTCTCCTCATGGAAAAGTCCATGTTGGCCTAAATTTCCCATGTCAGGTGAACTGGGCTCTGTGCATTCCCCCCTCGGTCTGACAGAAACCAGATTTAAAGCACTCTAAAGATGCTTCCTTGCTTCACAACCGCTACTCACCTAGGCTGTTTCCCAAAGGCATATGCATAGAAGGATACGTTCGCTTTCAAGGAAGTGATCCCTTTTTCATTCCAAAAAAGGAAGGGAAAAGGGGTTGTTGCAGGGGCTGAGCCACTCCATACCCTGCTGCTGCCAGGGCTTGCAGTACCAGGTCTCTGGGAGTTCACAGGGAGCCAAGTGGCTTTCCCATTTAAGCAGCTACAAGCTTTCCTTCATTCATTCATTTATTCCTGTTTGAAGGCTTTTACAAAGAAAGGACTAGCCCTAGAGCCCTTCGTTACAAGAAAGAAAGCATTGGCAAAGAATATGCTTTCCACATTGTTCAGTTTTCACATTAGACTCTGATTTGCCCGACTTTCCACCATGAACCTGTTATGTTGTAAGGCAGCAAACCTTTAAGCTTCAGAATATCTCAATTTCCTATGGTACTCATCTTAAAATAATACCCAAGATGACACACACTAGCTCTAGGAGGAAGAATTTGCCTTGCCCTTGACTAGCTGCCAGAACAGAAGCAGCTGCTTGCAGCAGCCCTAAAGCACTAATCCAGTAGGAGGAACCTCAGAAAACACACAAACAGATTTTCACAGTTCCGTGTAGGTGTTTGATACACAAAGGAATTCACTAAAACTAGTGGAATACAGGTGATTTTTCAACTATTTCAAGTTTCAGGCTCTTTAGGGAGGTTTTCATAGAAGTTTCAAAGCATCCCAAACAAATCACAAGACTTAAATTTCCAACACACCAAAATTTTGAGGGTCTTTTAAAAAGAGTTCTAAACTTTGCAGACGACTACTGCTCTGTTCTAACACAAAACGGTTAGGCCGTTAAATCACACAGATGTACTTACCTATTGCATCATTTACAAAGCAAAGCACTTAAAACCCAAGCAGTGAATATTAAAGGACATAATAAATTTTACATTGCCTACATAACAAACATACATTATTCATATATTATTCACATTTACATAAAAGGAATGCATTTTTCATCATTACAGAATAACCTTAACTCTGACCTGTGGATTTTCTCAATATATTTGTTGTACTAGTTTTAGTTTCTAAATATTTTATATGAAGTGTTACATGGGAAATACTACCATTCGTTAACTTTATCAACTGACAATTTTAATTAGTTTTTCCAGAGAATAGTGTTGAACATACAGTTTCATAAAGTGTATAATAGTGTTGATTTATGGAAAAATTATGCATCTTGATTTGCATTTGGGAATGATTAAAGCATTATTAATGTGTAGATACATCTTTTAAGTTTGCATTGGGATTATAGTTGAAGGTTAGTTATGAAAATAAGCTTTGCATCCTTCAAACCCCCGACTCTGCATTTCAGCTATCAGTCAGATGCCAAGGGGTCCTTACTATTCCTTCCAATCGGCAACCAGATCAGAGAATTGTGTGGTCAAACACAAAGGCTCCTTTCTGCCAGGCCGTCCCACACGTGCTTATAGTTGCTACTTAAAGCAGACCCACTGGACTCAGTATGTGGATCAGGATTAAGATTGATGCGGACAGATAAAATCTGTTTCTTAGTAAGCATAGGAAAGTAGGATTGAAAGGGATCTCCTTGGTCATCTTTCTTCATGCTTACAGGAGTACAAAATATTTGCATATTGACTACATCATGCAGATGCTATAAAGTTGATTATGTTGTTAATTATTCATCTGTTTAATTCTCCTTGCCTCTGTTGCCTAGGTACTTCAACACACTAATATCATTTGGCTATTTCATTGCTTCTAATACAGATTGGATGACGTGCAAAATTTGCACGCAAATCAACATCCATCTTTTAATCACTTGAAATGCTCTATTGTACTAATGAGATAAGAACCACCTACTAAGACAACTATGCATTAAAATGCTTAGAGGATTACGGTCACACTTCCCACCCTAATTCTCAGAAACAAATGTAGAACCATACAAACCAACTATCAATGCTTGAAGCCAAAATCCAAGACTTAAATTCATCTGTACTTTTGGTTAATCAAGCTCTAGATCCAGACTCTATTGAGATAGCACATCATCCCCTAACATTTACCAGCCTTATTTCAACACAGCACCTACAACAGCAGCTCCTCTTAGTGCAATACTTTTAATAATGTGGTTTCTGGCAGTAGATTTTTTGCTGGCATTCTGTCATGATAAGTCTTTAAAAAAAAGTCTTTCTGTACTGAAGCCATGGCTCCCTTTTGGATTCTCAGTTTCTTTTCTAGTGGGAAATGTGAGTAAGACAGAAAGCTGAAGGGGAAATTAGGGGAAAAAAAATCAATTAAAGGACAGCATGAATTCTTTGAATGTAAGGTGCAAAAAGATGCAAGTCAATACAAAAAAACCCTATCAATTCTCTTATTGACACAATATTAGAAAACTGTAGCTTCTACTTGCCAGAAGCATGAAATCAGTTATTATTTCCTTTATCATTACAGATTATGGTGACACAACTTAGGTATGGTATGAGGGGAGATCTAATTATCAACTGATGAGTCATGCTATACAATTTTAGTTGTAATCAGTCATCTTCTAAATGGAATCCAAGTTACATGCTGATAATTATCCACTGTGGACGGGAAGATGTGATGATTTATTTTTCAAACTGGCAGTGCCATCTGATACATTAACGAAAAGGCTACAAAAAGAATTAACTGTCTAACAAATATTTACACAGCATGAAAAATACCTACGTTTCTATAGGTTTCACAACCCCAGATCTCACTCCTGAATGACGATGGTCAGTTCAGAGCCCACGTGAATCTCGACTGTCTTTCCCTAGTAAATCTCTTCACATTGTACATTGAATATAATATGCAATTTCATTCTCCAGTCTTTTAGTCTTGCAAAATCCTTTAGTAGTTCTTCAGTTTACCCTTGTCCTGACAAACAATTGTATCATCACCACTGCTCATCCCCTTTTCTATTAATATGTTGACTATCACAGGTCTCAACAGGTAGCTATGCAGAACTCCACTAACTATTTTTCCCTTAAACTTTCCTACAGTTGCTTCAAACTTAGTACAATGCTCCAATGACTCTCCCAACTTGAACCTCCATACAGGTTTCTGACATCTGAATCAAACTTGGGCTCTAGAAGGCCGTCAAAGGAAAAATGTTCCAAAGACAATTGACCACCCTTAAAAATACTGAGTTTAAATACTGCAGTTAGATCATGCATTCTAGTATACCTACCTCATATGCTTGCTAAATGCAAGACTTCTTGGGCTATCTCAGATAAATACTGGGTGGCATTCGTCACAATAACCTCTAGCAGCAGATAGTTGTAGAATGACCCCAGACACATTTGGTCTTCCACACACTGTAACATTTGTTTAAAGACTTTCCTTGTGAGCTTAGGGTTTCTGGATTTTGACCTTAGTAATGTGTGTTGTGTTGTACTCTGGAGCCCTTCCGAAGCAAAGCAACTGGATTTGCCAAGGAAACTTAGCCACAAGTTTCCAGCAAGGCAGCCTGGAGGAACAGACTGGAGACAAGAGGCTTTGTCAACTCAAGCACAGCTCTCAACAGAAGCATAAACGTATGCTTCGGACACCTCTGTTAGACTGAATCCTGCCAACGGGGATGTTTCTCTCCTTCTGAGACTATAAAGAGAGTCTATTTGGCTCAGTGCCTAATTTCTGGATGATTATTATTAGGGAAGATGAATTCTAACTTCTGTGATTCAGATTCTCCTGTATAGAGCACAGGGATCAGATTCCTGCCTTGTACCTCAGGGGGAAAACCACATTAAATATTTCAAAACACTCTGATACCACACTTGGAATGAAACTCTCAAAATTAATGCCTTCCAGGGAACTCAGAGAGAATTCAGAGCAATTAGTTTTTTTAATTGCAGTATTTTGGAATTTTGTGCACATTTCAATAAGTTTCTCCATCACTATTTTAACTTATCTAAACCGGCTTAGACAAGGACTTTGCTCTCAAAACTAGTCTGAAAATGCTATGAAAATAGACTGTTTGGGTACTCTGGCATTTTATACCAATTGTACACCGTTTTACACTAGACTTTCATAAAACGACTGCGTGTGACAAAATTTAATGTTTTTTCACTATCGGAGAAGTTTAAGTTTTAGCTGGAGGCTCAGGATGGTTTTTTTTTTTATCATATCAATTTGATCTTCTGTAATAAATATAAAGTTAATATAGAGTTTATAAAATAGGTATTATTATTTACTTAATGGCCCATAACAACATCCATAGAAAATTTATATTTCACAGATCATTGACTTGATAGATTGTGACAGCTCTTCTGAAGATGTTCTGGTCTAGTGGGTCATTACAGACAGCATGCACAGACAGTAAATCCGTGTCCTAAATATCCTAGTAACATTTTGCTCAAAACAGTTAAGTGAATGGGATCAAAGTCAGTTCAAAATACTTATTTTATTTTTAAAAGGCAGACAAGAATGAGGCACATTACAGACTCAAAAAAAGTCATGTTTGATTTATGCAAATGTTTTCATGTATGCACTGCTGAAACAAGTAGACACATCACAGAAGGTATAGGAAGAAACATGCCCTGTCTCAAAGAACTTATGCTTTAAACCCTTATTCCACAAAGATTTCCCTTGGTGGTTTACAATACAGTAATGAATAATCTGGCTGGATTTGGATTACTAGAAGATACCCAGTCCCAGCCCTGAAGGGGCATAAAAACTTTCTCCTTTGAATTTTCCATTGTTTTCACATGAATTGTTTGCATGGACACCTATTTCTTCTTTGATGATTTCAGACTGCTTTTAGGAAGCAGAGGAATCCTTCAGCAAATTGGAAGGAAGACACTGAGAAGAAAAGTTGTACTATTTTATAATCATGAAAGATCGCTCTGGACAATGTGTACATTTTGATGATTCTATTAGTCTCTTGTTAAATAAAATGAACGTTATTGATGCCTTCTTAGGATTCAAAACTTGGCTGAAACAAGGTGTGTTTTTTTTTCGTTTTCCAACTTCACGTTAAAATAAATTAAATAATTCTTCCAGCTGCTATCCCATTTTGTCAAAGGGGAATGACCTAAACTAGAAGCTGTTTACTAAAATAAGACATAATGAAAACACTGTGATCTTGAATTATAGTGCCAAGAATGGCAGCACTCAGCCAGTGCCTTAAATACCACAAACTCAGTTGATATACACGGATCAGACATACAGTGACAACCCACAACAAAAGCATGGAAACCAAGCACAAGACAGAAAGACATGGCAGCAGGGAACATATTACTAAAATGGTCAATAAGGAGTAGGCAGGTGAAAAAGAGAGTAACTTTTTGACTTAAGTAAGCTTAGATTCAGGAGAGCAGAGATTTCACGCTTGGCCTAGTACTGCTACTAATTTCTTCAGAACAGCCCTCTAGCAGCCACCCCTGAAGAGCAAATCACTCTAGAGACAGCCTACCAACCTCTTCTCACCAAAGTTTAAAAAGAGTGATTCTGAACCAGCTGCTGCTTGGGATCAAGGAAAGCTGGAGCAACAGAAACCCTAGTAATAACAAAAATGGCAACAGAGAGGAGTGAAAAATCACAGACTGATATACATATAATGAACAGCACAGAAATGTGAAAGTCAGTTCTTCAGCAGCAGAGAAGACTGTCTTTTCTGTCTCAGGACAGCTGCTATCTCTTCTAATGAAGCCCTAACATGGCAAAAAAAAAAAAAAAAGAATAGAAGGGTCAGTGTTTTCAAGTTTATGTCGGCAAGTAACCAGCTATCTTAAACTTAGTTCAAACTAAACTCAGCAGCAAATATCTGATGAAAAATGCTGATGTACCCATGATTTGCATCTGGACCTTTGGTAGCAACATCCATCTGATAAGTGTCGTACATTTACATTAAATTCAGTGCTATGACCAGCACCCTTCTTCCCCTGCCTGCATTTTACAAGGAAGAGCTGAACATCAGTCATCTCCATGCAGAAAAGGGTCTAGATTCTGGCAATACAGTAGCTCGCATGTAGACCTGAGCAGGCAGAGGTGCTTCCTAGAGCCCTAAGTGAGGCAGTAAGATCCTGAGAAATGTAAGACTTCCTCCTTGCCTTTTTTTCCCCCACATGTTTTCTCATGGTTTAGCCCTCAGAGGGCTGCACGCTGTGTGGGCTAATCTTAACTGCATTTTCTCTTGGCCTTCTGGCCTGCATGGGGTCCATCTTCAACTGCTGGCTTTCTTCAGAGTTTGCACTCTGCTATAAGACATTTCACACTGAGGCACCACAGTGCTTAATTTTTGGAAGAGGAAACTGGTGTACAAAATTCAAACTGTCCATTTGAATTTACTGCTGAAAAGTTGGCTAAGCTCCTCTTCTTGTGTAGGATACTATTATTTTGTACAACAAAATTCCAGACTTGTTATCGATATGTATCCCACATACATCAGTCCTTCCCTCACCTGTCAGTGCCGTGAGTGACTGCATCGCTTCCCCTCCCTGCTGCCATCTGTATTTCCATGAATGGCCTCGTCCCTGGTGTAACAGTGTCACTAACAGGCCAGATCTGAGGAGGACAGAGGGATGACCAACATTTCCTCTGTCTTCTGTAGCTCTTTCTGCTCATATTAATGGATTAACACCTTTTCCTCAGCACCACATATAGCTGCTGGATTGGTTATTTTTAAGTACCTCTGAAAACCTTTCCCTTTTCTTCCTAAATCAACTATGGGACATGCGAAAGAATCACTTTGCCTACAAATACATTTTGAACATAAAAAGATAGTGTTATTTTTCAAGACCACTCTGATTCACAGAATGCTGCTTTTAGACATGTCTCCCCACAACAAATAAGAAACCTAGAAACTACTGAAGTACATGCTTTTTTATTCTTATTTTATTTAATAAGACCTGTACCTGTCAAGATTCCCTATATCCACTTTTGAGGCTTTCCTGCCTAGGCAGAAAACCTGTTACAGCATTTATAAGACAGGAAGATAAATATTTGTTAGGCATGCAGGCAAGTCAATTAAATAAGTTACTTCAGCCTCCCAAAAAATTCTTTAAGCAATGGTCGTCTTATCTCTGCAAGTTGCAACTAGACTCATTTTGAACAAACATCTGTCCTTGCCTTTTGAGAAAAATGGGTGATTTAATATTTGATTAGCAAATACTATTTCACAGTTGTCCATGTTTTTAAATGGAAATAATACTGCAAATTTCAGTATTGATTTCAAGAAGCTTTGTGCTGTATTATTTTTGAATTCATACTGTATATCACACTTGCAAGAATTCATTAATATTTCTAGGGAAAGAGTAATAAAGCCTGTACTTGGGAGAAAGGAATACAGAAGACAGGATTAAATGGCTCTCATTATTTTCTCTGATAACATCAGCTTTATTTGGAAACAGATTCTGGCACCAATTATGCTTTTTTAGCATCTTAATAATAAAAGTAAACTCTGTGCTCACTCTCTGAAAATAAGCAAGACCTAAAACCTTGTCACAATGAGAAGGAAATATATTTGATTGCTAAACTATGCCATTAATTTATCTTGCTCTGGTTTAATGTTTTGGAGAAGGAAGATTTCAGAAGAGCATTACATAGTAAAACCTACTTACAACAATTACATATTATTTTTGTGTATTTCTGACTTTTTAATTTATTTAAATTAGCCCAAAACATTTTGTCTTTGCACAGACTTTGACCTTATAAGATTGTAGAAAGCAAAGAAAATGGACAGAATAGGGAACAAGATTTAAAAAAAAGATATTAAAAAATATGCAGGACTCGTTGGTGCATGTTATTGTTATCAAATGCTTTCCCTTTTGAAAACTGCTTACAGAGAATCTAGATGTACACAGCTTACTTTAATAGCTGTTATGTTGCCAGAATAGAACCTAGAGGAGGAAAGCTCTGTGGCAGAGACAGAAAGCCACACAAAAAGGTGCTGGAGAACCACCAGCATGAAAGAGAGCACTTCATGTGAAAACAAATGGTGATGTTCTGCATGGTTTGAAGGATTGTCCTCTGGCTTAGACACTAGGCTGGGACTCGGAAAAATCTTGCTATGGTTTCCAGTTTTGTGACAGTCCTCCTCTGACCTTGAGCTAGGGAGTGTGTCAGTTAAATTCAGCCTTTCTATCAGAGTAATAGTGCTGTGCTCAATAGTATTTCATCCGTTTCGACTGCAAGCTTTCTGAGGCAGGAACTGTCTCATACTGTGTGGTTGTACAATGGCTTTAGTGCACTTGGGCTTCTCAACTGGGGCCTTTAAGCTCTAGCAAGAAGGATAAAGCTGATTTAGGAGATGGGGTTTTTATTCCAGTTTTCAGCTGTGCTTGATTAGTTCAGATTGGACTTTGGGCATCTGCTAGTCTTCAGATTTAACGCAAAATGTAGAATACTGCAGTATCCTCAGGAATTTGGGAAATATATTTACTTTTCTTTTGTCTAATTTGAAATCTGGTATACCTTTGTGTCAACTCAGTGAACCTCCAGAGTATCTGAAGCCCCTCCAAGAAAGAAGCAGCTCAGAAAAACAGTGAGTTTAACAGTGTTGTAGATGCTAAAAAGAGCAAAATGAACAGTGTTCTGCTTGTTGGACTTAAAACTCTGAGATGGGTAGCATCAGTTTCAGCTGATTACAGCTCACTTTCACCTCTTATCAGCTGTTGGGAAGAGGTTGTCTTCACTCACAGGGGAGATTGTAGGACTGGGAGGAAGACCAGGACTAAGAGGAAGGCTCCCTGCCTACACAGTCAGGTGCAGCCTTCTGCCGCAAAGGGAGACGGTTTCTGCCACAGAGAGATGTTGTGGGTATCCTTTTGCAGTGGAGTAGGTGAGAGCAAGCCAAGAATGAGAAAAGAAAGCCTGAAGGGAATGAGGCAGATGTAGAGAACAGGAGACTGCTGAAACAACCTGGGAGCAGACAGCCAGATGGCTGGGGTGTCAGAAGAAGCTCACCCTTGGGGATCCAGAGGGCATTGTGCACAGTTTTTGCAATGTGAGAGCTATTGAACATTGCTATATTAAGAATCAGCCTGAAAGAAAGACTCACTCAACCAGGACAACAAGAGAATGTAGGACAGTTTTGCTTACAAACCTCTTATTTAAATTTGGTTTTACTTTGAGCTTTTCCTGTACTGAAAAGAGTTCAGAATTATGATGCTGGATGTCTACAACATACAATCCTGCTAAACCCTGCCATATTTTGAGAGTCAAAGACCTTTTCACTGTTTATGTTGCTCACTTTAAAGAAATGATCCAAAGAGGCACACCAATTCACCATAAAGCCCCCCACAAACTCAGGGACCCATAAAGAGCTGCTGTGTCAAGACTGTGATCAAGGCAAACAGTTTGAAAGAAGACATGCCACAGGAAATGGAACTGACCTACTAACTCTTGGGTGCCCACAAACTCCACAGTGTACAGGACCTAATTTCAGAGAGTGTAGCTAAGGAGACATTCAGTCTGACCTCATGATAAAGGTTATTCAAGACAATTTCATAGGTTATTTTTTTTTAAAATAAAAAGTTTTTAGAGTTAGATCACCATTTGGAAAAATAGTAAAATCACTGAAGGAGCCAACTGTATCAGACACAGAGAGCTAAATCATGTGTTTGCTAATTCAGGTAAAATTATCACTACTGAAACCACAAATGGCATTCACTTTCTTATATTATTGGAAACATTTTACAGCTTTATTTTTGAGTGCTTTAGTCAGTTATTTATCTGGGATTTGGGACCCACACAATTAATTGAGAGGATTTGAACCTTTATCTTGCATCTCCCAGGAGTGTACCCACAACCATTATTCTGAGGTGGTTTTCTCTGTTTTCCTGCTGTTACTTTTCCAATATGCGTAAAATACTTAAAAAGCCATTGAAAGGGAAAGAAATAACCAAGTGGTAAGAAGAACAGCTTTCATGAGTCTAAAGGATGGGTCATGTATATGTAAGGATACTCAACTCTAGGAGCCTGTGGAAAGCTAAGGCAATCACCTGAACAGTGAGCACTTTGGATTCTGATTCCTAGTGAATTGAAGTCAGTGCAGTGATTAAACCACAAAAAACTTCATTTAAAGGAGAATATCAACACTGTCTTTTTCAAAAGGCTCCAAGTTTTGCATTTCTCACATAAAAAAAAAAAAAAAAGAAAAGCTACATATTGCCACTGGAAACAATAGCATCCTGAACAGTTAAACCTGGGCATGAATCACCTAGGGCAAGACTTACGAGGTGCAGCTGAGGTCATTTAGCTTCTTCAGCTTGGAGAAGAGAAGGTTGAGGGGTGACCTCACCACAGTCTACAACTTCCTCAAGGGGAGCAGCAGAGGAGGAGTTGCTGCTCTCCTCTCTCTGGTGACCAGTGATAGAACACGAGGAAATGGAATGAAGCTGCATCAGGGGAAGCTCAGACTGGACATTAGGAAAAGGTTCCTCATTGAGAGGGTCACTGGAACAAGCTCCCAAGGAAAGTGGTCATGGCACCAAGCTTGCAAGAGTTCAAGGAGCATCTGGACAACGCTCTTAGTCATATGATTTAGCATTAGGTAGTGCTGCGAGGAGCAGGGAGTTGGACTCGATGTTCCTTATGGGTCCCTTCCAACTTGAGATATTTTATGATCTATAGTTTCTTTAATGTTCAATAGTTCACTACTTCATACTACACAATTACTTCTATTAATTACATTTAGCTTATTAGTAAGAAGTTTTAAATTATTTCCAGATTCATGCAATAAGTGGGTCATTTGTCTTAGTAGATCAACTACTGGATAAGACAGAAGGATCAATATTTTGATTCTACATGATATCAATATCAAAACAAGATTAAACCTTTTGGACACAATTATTCTGGTTTTAGAAGAAGTTTCTATAGAGCAGAAAGATTATGTAGAGATAGGAGGACATAGACACATGACAATGACAGTGTGTGATCTGGAATTCAAGAACCATAGGTTATTACAGACAACTCATATCAGAAAAACTTTTCACATGAAGAATTCCGTGGAACAGAATGTAAAAACATAAAAAAATAAATTTAAATGTCCCCAAAATACATCACCAATTGTGATATAATTCAGTTGAAAATGTTATTTAAGTTTTTTTAGAAGTTCTGTGACTTATGACAGATGGGCAGGGAAAGAGAAATCAAAGAAATGAGGAAGGCCAAATTATGATTGCAATGTTAATATGGCTAAAGCACTGCTTTATGTAACAGTCTCAGAAGAAAACAGGACAATGTTTTCCAGAGATCCTGTGGAGCATCTAATTGAGCTACTTTCATTCAATTTCTTCAAAAAAATGTCTGTCAGAATGTTAGAAATAAATTTTACAGAAACTCTAAATTGAAAACTTCATCATGGATTGCCTTTTGCAGTTCAATTCTCAGGACACAATAATCCTCTCTTTCCACGAACAAGACGCTAGGCAGATGTGATTACATAAAATATCTAGTTTTCAGCCAAAGTCCTAAAAGGACAATGAAGACAGACTTGAACAGCAGTTTCTGCTTCAATCAAAATTATTAATAAAAGAACTGGCTTGAGGCTATCAGACCATGAAAACGGTAGAAAAAGTGTTCCCTTTCTGGTCAACTCTGATGACTACAATATCTTCTGGAGAGATTAGGACTAAGCAGTCAGTTGCCAACATAGAAACACCACCCTGGCAAATGAATTTGGTGGCATTACAGCATGTCATCAGCACCCATGAAGTAAATTATTCTTCACCCTTTAAGTTACATTCCTGTTGACTGAAGAATCTATATCATGTAGACTACCAGGAGGACCAGATGCTTCCTTATGCTAGTCCACACAAGAAAATTAACTGAATCTATTTGAACTGTATGCAGATTCTTTCTGTTTTAGGACAACATTCTTCAATAATCCAGAAGGATTTAAGAACTTTTATAAATACAAAAACATGTCACCTGGATGCAACTGAGGAGTAACTGCTTTATCAAAAATAGACTTTTAAAGACAATTTCAAATATGGTTACCAATCTTAAGAGAGTTTCAGAAAGGAACCATCTTATTGTAAAATATTGTGACTACAACTGTTTGCTGTTCTGAAATACAATCTAGAAGAACTTGACTCTCTCCAATAAAAGCCATAAAAGCATAGCATAGCTTACACTTATTTTTTGAGGAACTAGAGGTCTCCTAGAGGAGAAGCTGTCTGATGCTTAGATAAAACCATCTTCATTCCTGAAATTTAGCCTGCTCCTCACATTGCTATTTTACAAACCCAAACTCTACTGTTTAGCATTTCTACTCCCATGGTCCAAGAAAAATAATTAGGAATGTAACACGTTTTGAGTTAGCATTTGCAGAAAGCAAAAGAGAGAACTTGGCTCCACATTCAACAATAAACCAGAGAAAAGTTAATAGAAACTACAAAGCCAAGCTAGGTAATTTAAAGACTCAAAATGTTAAGACATCCTTTGTAACATATCTCTCATATGAGCAAATGATAATGTCAAGCAGCATTCAGCTGCTCAGTGGTGACAGCTTTTGTTGTTTTTATTCACTATCTACAGATTTGAAATGCTTAAAAGGATGTTTAATTACTGACTATTTTCTGCAATTACATGCAACTCTGAAAAAAATTGCCAATTCTTAGAAAATTACTTTTTCTGGTGGAAACCTCTCTGTTTCAACGACATACTCATCAGAAAGGTTCTGCAGGCCAAAAGCAAACTTTGTATTAAAATTAAACAAACCAAAACACAAAGATAACCCGCAAAACCCAACCCCAACTTCAAACAAGAGACAGACCTCAGAGCATTCACCGATAAGGCCACTCTCCTGACCTCAGACTCAGCTCTAGGTACTGTACCCTGAGCCACTGGGCACTCCTTTGCACTTTGCTCTTCCCCTCCAATCCCAGTTTTTAACAAATGTGGAAGCCTTGCTCTTTTCCCTTAACATAACCCTGTTACTCTCCAACCAGCCTCCAACAAACTACAGCAAACGGTACAGCTCTACTTAGTTTTGGAGTGTGCCTATACACAAATCTATTGAAAGTGGAAATGTATTCAAAATAAACAATTAGTCAATCACTAAAAATACAGGGAAGAGAAGCAAAGAAACCACTGGTTTCACGATTATTTCATGCCTATATAATTGGTTATAAGTTTCAAACCTATATACATTGACTTCACGATGCTGTCCTTTCTTTTTTGTGTAACTAACACACATGAAATGGACAGTAAGTTTTGTAGGACATGGCTCAAAGCTCTGACTTTTCCTACTGTTTGGGAAGAAGCACAACTTTCAGCATGCAGCAATATATTTTACTTTGCCTTTTAAAAAGAAAGCAGACAACAATAGATAATTTAAGTAACTTTCACAGTCAGAATATTGTTAAAATGTTTGAATAGCATTTGTATTGAACTGCTAGATTTTTAGCAGTGCAAATTTGTATCTAGCATGCCAAGAAAAAAAAGTAGCATCAGCAATGACAGGAAAATCTTTTGAAATACTGCCTCACTCTTAAGCCTGGAGAAGTATCTTCTGTGGGAAAAGAGAGAAGAAACACTCAAAGACTAGTTCTGGATGCCAAAAAAGTAGCTCACAAACTCTGTAGAGAATGCCAGAGGGGTTAAAGTTGGTGTCCATTTAGATCCTTTTTTTTTGTATGCAGCATACTCAGGCCTGAATGGAGAGCACGTCTCTTTCACATAGGTTACAAACAGCCGTCACTAATGACATTTGATTCCCTCCCACCTGCTCTAGTTTCTAAACATGACCCTCTGATGAAAGGCTGGCCTCCAGCAGCAATTCTCTGAGCCATGTCATTCCTTCACAGCCTTTGATTTATATTCAAGTCATGAACATGACACTTCTTTTGTTAGCTTTTGATTTTCATCTTCTCTTTCATGTGTTAATCCCTGTAACAAAAATTGTCATTGCAATAGGTACTTTAGAAATCAGTAAAATTAATAAATAGTTGGTATAATATCTAAATAGTCTCCCCTATCAGGAAGAGTATGGTCCTGAATTTATGCTATGTGGAACAGCTGACAGTAGAAATAGTTGTAATAGATCACTTTGACAACTTTAGATTTACATAATGGATTCATCCACTTTGTAGACTGGGTTTCTGTACATCCTTTCTGCATACAAAACATACCTATTACCTATAAAATATTTTCTTTGAATAGTATACGCTTGCTACATAAAGTATACTTTTTTTGCAGCCTATAGCTTTAAATACATATTTTTAAAAGGTATGTATTAGTATGTTTATATGTTATGTGCAAAGTAAATTTATGTACCTGCACCAGAGATGCACCTGTTTAGTGATTTTATCATGCTTTCATTTAATTCACACAAAATAGCTTTTTCTCCTTTTTTTTTTTTTTTTTAATTTTTTGGAGGCTACACTCAACCTTTTTTCAGATTTAGGAGACATTATTAGTAGAAAACAAAGACATTGCAGAACTGTGCCTAGAATGCTGATACCTTTTCCAGTCTGCTCACACCAGATCGCAAATGTACTTATTATCAAAAAAAAAGCCATAAAAAAGAAAAAAATCTAGGATTAATTAATTCTAGTTCCAGTCCAATTCCATGGTTACAAAGAGCAAAGGCAGCAGAAAAGGCTGAAAAGGGCCATGTATCAAATATGAGATAATCCCCTGCACAAACAGAGACATCATGAAAGAGGCCATGCTGCTGCTTTCTGAGGTCTTTTCATTTGGGAGGATGTGCAGGGCAGGACTGCAGCAGCCAGGGCTGTGTAGATTCTGCTTAGTGATGAGACCAACAGGAAAATTCAATACCACTAAGATTTTAGATATGAGTGGTGTATAACTTTGAAAAGGGGATTGCACACCTTCCCAGCGGGACACACAGCTCTGAAGAAGCCCAGTTCCAGGAGTATGAGGGTCTTCAGAGAATATTTCTGCTTTGACATCACCAAACTGAATCCCAGCCCAGGGGCAGCTTGCCAAATGACCGCTCAAGGTGAGGTACTCGCAGTTCCCAGTCAGAGCTCTTCAACCTTGCAGGATGGGCAGCTCTGGAACAAGCCCACCAAGCAGATTCTCCTAGGTCCATGCCTTGGAATTTCAGTGTACATACCCAAAACAGTGGAGTCTTTGAACCATCTCCTACAAATGTCTTAGTTGATGGGGTTTTGTCAGATTTGCTGCAGTTACAGGGTCTGGAGAACATACCTTGCTGTATGCTCTGGAAACACAAGTATCCATCTCTCTGACAAAATAACCTGAGTTTTCAGTCCACAGGAAGTTCTAAAAGGTGAAATTTCCCATGAAACAGAAATTCTACTTTTTGGGCAGGAATAATATTTGATCATTTACCACACATGAATATCACTGAGGAATTAAAGTAATTTCTTTGTATCTACTACTACCAGAGACATCTAATTCTAACAAGACAAACGTGTTTTTCCTTGGGAAACTGAAGGACTTTATAATACTGCTGGGCAAGGTAAGCACCTGACTATCTTTCACATGTTTTTCCCATTGGTGCTTCAAATAGTTGGAAAAATGCTACCATTCATATTTCCCACATTAAGAACAAGTTGCTCAAGGCAAAACAGGAAGGCTGTCACAAAGAAATCAGCTGAAGATGGGAAGTTTTGAAGTCAAATTGTTTAGATCAAGATATTTAAACACTGTCTGGATTGTATAATGTAAACATTATACTGAATTATGAGTATGAGATCATGTATGGGCTGTTGTTGCTTTGTATGGTTTGAGGAATGTGACTAATTTGCAAATTAACAGAGGTACTTTAAGATAATTAGAGCCTCAGATAACCCTTAGTTTGAACATATTAGCACTGGGTTTTTTTCCAAGGTGGAATATGTTGCCATCATTGAACTAAACCACAAGCAATGTCTGCCAGCAATAACTGTAGTTAGTAGCTCTAAACAGCTGCTGTAATCTTTTTGATTTTATAAAGTAAGTTTGTAAATAAAATCAAACCTTCAATTAGCCACTTTGTTGCTCACTAATATGTTTTTGTAAAATAGTGTAAAACACAATAAAAGTTTATACATGTTTCCAGCTGTCAGGGTAAATGTTCCAGCCCCATTAATGCAAGTTGTTTCTCCTTACAACATGGCTAGAGTTCTGCTGAACCCTCACACAAATACTTACTGACAGAAATATACATACATTGTTAGTCAAGGATGAATTGCGATTTCACATTTTTCTTAACCAAATATTAGTTGCTATCATATTTCTCAGTATCCAAGCAGCCCATCATTTCAAGTGATCCTAATTCTGCTTTGGTGGTATTAATGAAGTAAACGCTTCAGAATTACCCTTTCAGGGTGATTCTATGGGGCTGCATGGCTATAAATGAGAAACTATCCATGTACAATTAAAAAAAAAATAAATTCAAAAGCATGACAACTGCGGCAGCACATTCCCTGATCTCTCAAAAATTGGCTGTGGTTTAACTTCAAACCACCAGTGAGTCCTGTCTTTGTCCCCCTCTAGTCTGCACTGGTGAGGCCAAAACTGGAATACTGCATCCAGTTCTGGGCTCCCCAGTTCAATAGGGACAGGGAACTACTGGAGAGAGACCAAGGTAGGGCAGAAAAGATGGTTAAGGGAGTGGAGCATGTCCCTTATGAGGAAAGGCTGAGAGAGCTAGGGCTCTTTAGCCTGGAGAGGAGAAGGCTGAGGGGAGACCTTACTAATGTTTACGAGTTCCTAAAGGGTGGGTTGAAGGAGGATGGAAGAAACCACTCTTTTCAGTGGTTCCCAGTGATAGGATGAGGGGCAACGGGCACAAGCTGGAACATAGGAAGTTCCATTCAAATATGAAGAAAACCTTCTTTACAGTGAGGGTGACAGAGCACTGGAACAGGCTGCCCAGGGTGGCTGTGGAGTCCCCTTCTCTGGAGATCTTCAAGACCCACCTGGATGCAGTCCTGAGTAACGTGCTCTAGGCAATCTTGCTTTGGCAGGGGAGTTGGACTAGATGATCTCTAGAGGTCCCCTTCCAACTTTGACAATTCTGTGATTCCATGATTTATTCTGCCCTTTCTTCTAATTGGGATATGCATTTTTCATGCCAAATGGTCCTAAGTAATAGCACACTCTCCAAATCCCTACCTGATGGCATATTTCCCCAACAGAGTGGAGCTGTTTCATTGAAAATTAGTCAAAACCTGCTGAGACCAACAGGCTATGCCATCTTTTAGCTTCCTTAAGCACATTGCAACTTCTGTATGATGGAGTGTCTTTGAGCAACAGGGAGACCCAACAAATAAGTCATGGTTTCAAGTTCTTTGTAGAACTTAAAAAAAAATTCCTATAAAGCTGATGATTTTTGTTGTCTTTGCTGTTACTTACAGTTAGTGGTGAGTCCTATACTGGATATTTGTAACTAAACCCAAAAGTTACACTTCAGGACTGAAAAAGAGCTTATGTTTTCTTGAATGGACTCCCTGTGTCGGAAAGGATTGACTTGCTCTTTTATTTCTTTTTCACCCTACAATGCGTGATTTTTGGAACTGGTGGGAAGAATAACTACAGCAACTAACAAGACTTGAGCTTTCAAAAGGTAAAAGAAGGCTGGCTGCTCCTCCACTATGCTAAAATTTCAAATTGCTTTAAAAAGTAAGAACAAAACAGGAAAAGAAAAGATGGCATATTTTCTTTCTGAAAAATCAAGACAAGAGCTGCAAAGTAATCAAACCACTTAAGTGAGAAAGAAGTGATGAGGATGTTTTAGGAAAGTGATATTGCTGAATCTCATCTTTCATTCTAGACCCTACACTTTTATATTCAGATTACTGCTCACAGCAAGCTGTCTTGGCTCCTGGGCTTTCCCTTTGTCTCTGCTACGATTATTACGAGAGATGTTCCTTCCAGCCGTTCCTACTCTCTGCTGTGCTGTCTCCCTTATGCACTTGCTGTTTCTCTTTCTGCCTCTCATTATTTGCTCAGGCTTTCAACCTCTCTGACAGCATTCACAGAACAGAATTTTGCTATTTATCCCTATTTATCCTCCTTTGTTGCTGAATTGAATTTTGTTCTGCTAGCATGAAGAAAGCTAGATTTGTCATCATCTTCATCATCTCTATTTTACTTAAATCACCCTGAACACAACTGTAATTTATTTCCTAAATTTATCAAAATCCTTTATGACCAAAAACTTTTCACCAAACCTTTCCTCTATTATTTTTCTAGTGAAGAAAATGAGGGAAATGCAGGTACGTTTGTATCCTAAAAGCCTATAGGTATTTTTCTCTTGTACCTTGAGAACCCCCTAGGAGGTACAGAGTGGCCAATTAGCCAGCTGTGTATACAGGTAAGGAAGAAAAGAAGTTTGCATAATAAAACTAAATTATCATGTTTTGGTTTTTTCCTTACTTTTCACAGAAATTCTAAACCAATTCATAGGTAGGAATCAGTCTCACTTTAAGTCAAATGGCTCAGAAAAAGCATCAAAAGGCTGAAAATGGATCAGGTTCTATAACATTTTTGCCAGTCCATCGCCATATCAACTCCAACTCCCAGAGCTATTAACCATCATTGTATTTTAAACGGTTGAGCTGCAAAGTCTCTGCAGAGTACTACCAAATGGGAAGCATATGTTGCAAAGATACTGCAAATGCAACAGAACTAGGTTGCTCCTGACTTCATAAGAAGTTGATTTAGTGACATGAAACTCTGAAATATTCTAGAGTGAGGCACTGGCATGATGTATTTATCCCTACTTCTAATTTCTCACAAAATCAGGAAACCACTATATCTCAGAATGCTCCACTGCCATCAGTGCCATCTGTATTATACCATTTTTATAGTATGCATTCACATAACTTTTACAAAATAGTAATTAATTATGACTCCCCATGCCTCTGGAGTAATAAACTAGTGTTTACCCCATTTTATAAAAAGTATATTGAGACTAAGCTAAATCTGTTGTCCAAAATCACCACTGGTAAGAATCCAAAACTCTATAGGGCTTATGACTGACTATCACACATATGCATATAGTGCTACCAAGCTCACAGGGAAACTATGCAATGGCATCACCAAAACTTCTGTCAGTAAAGTGACACGGGGAAAGACTATTTTCTCCCAATGGCAGCCCTCATACTGGGACTGGAGTAACTATTGCCTTCCCAAATGAACTACCAAATCCAACTGGACCAGCAAGAGTTCACAACAAAACATGAAAAACTGTAATGAAGAGTTCAAAGAGAAGAGAAACTACATTTGCATTGAATTGCATGTGACAGGGATGCCACAAACATTCAGGATGATCCTCATTGTGCCATTGTTTAGCCTCCCCATGAACACAGAGACAGCAGAAATTGCAGAACATGCTATGTTAAGCTGGCCACTGTTTCTTCATTTTTGAGAAAGCTATATATTTGATTGTGGGAAAAGGGCTTCTCTCTGCTAGGAGGGACTATCTACCAGCTACTCGAAGTTTACATTCAAAGATGGTCTTACCAATAAATTCTCTATTCTCAACTTCCCTTTTCTTGGCAGTGAAAAATGAGAGCCCAGCACATGCTGTTTGCCAGAATTAAGCAGCTTTTCAAAAACAAGCTTCAGGCTTGGATATGTCAAAGAGACAATCCTAATAGCACAGGATCAATGACTTCCTTGTGACTCAGGGTAGAGGTCAAATCTATACACTCTTTGACCTCTCTGCGAATTTTGACACAGCCACTGATTGCTGATGATCTGCTAAAAGACTCCACTATGATAGGAAATGTATGACTCTTATCACTCCAATTATGCGTCTCAAACAGGACCTTAAATGTAGACAGCAGATGCTATTTTTCCCCCAGAGTCCTATATGCACTGAGTTTGAAGATCAATACAGTTGCCCGCCCTCCACTTCAGTTGGTACAAGAGATCTCCTGAAGATACAATACAAGACCCCAGTCCTTAAATTGCTTGCTGCACCTCTCTTCTCTAAAGGGAAATGCTTTTTAATAACATACAGCTCAGAGAAAAGTTTAGGATGAGCCCTACATTTTCTCTTCTTAAGAATAAAGGAAAAGATTTCTCTATCATTGCAGGGGTAAGAGTGTTTTCAAGTCTGGCCAGTCACAGGCCTGCTGTGTGGACATCAGAACAAGGATTTAATGTACTCACAGTACATTAAGAGGCATAATTGGTAACAAACTAGGTCTCTCTAATATCTTAGAAATTTAGGAGCTACAGTAAATGGTTCTCTCTACAAAAGAACTGGCAAGAGGTTTGAGGATCCTGTTCAGTTTTTCAATATCGTTAGACATGTGGTAGCGAAGCTTTCTCTCATTCTTTGATCAAAGGAGAAAAACTGCAATGTGGTTAATTGGGTTGGGCTGTACTTTATCTAATTTCCTACTTTGACTTTATACAATGTGCTTCTATAAATCCTTGGCAAATAAATAGAAAATTCAATCTCGGAGCAAACCAACAACCTTATTCAACACATAGAGAAACCATTCACAAAATGGAGCATCCTTTTCTCAGTTTCTAGTAAACAACACCCCTACACTACATCCTACAGAAAATCCTCAAATTTTGTCCAAAATTCATCCTTCTCTAAAGCTAGAAGCCAGCCTCGTTTCATTCTCTAAAGTTCCACACATTCAGATGAACATAAAAAACCAGCAGAATTTAAATGGCTGTGTTTGTTTTATGAAAGTACTAAAGGTAATGTATCATCTCGTTATACTAGTGAAGAAATGCAATGACAACAAAGAATCTTCTTCTCACATTTAGCTGCTCTTTTGGCTCCACTCTGGCAGTATTCATGCGTTTTACTCTATAGAAATATTAACTTCTACGGGTATAAGTGTTCTGTTGGATCATGACCACAAAATATTAGGCAACAGCCACAAAGGGTATGAATATTCACAGATTTAGATGATATGGCTCAACATGGCTTTCATGTTTACACAAGCCTGACTTATTTCAATCCAAAGGGAGCTGTTCAGTTTAGAGACTCACAAAGCTCAATTTAAAAATATCATAATTTTTGAATTAACAAAAAATTGAAACCATAACACCTGTAGTTTATTGCATATCTAAACCTATTAAATATGCGGTATAGTTAAATTGAGAAAGAATAAAAGAGCCTTTGAACTAGAAAGCTTATTATATAAAACAGGTCTCAGTTCAGAGTGGACTTCCACACTAGCTATAAACCCTTCAAAATGGCACTCAAAAAGAGGAATAACATCACATCAGTATCTCTTTCATGCATCCTCACAGTCACTGTCATTATTTCTCACCCTTAACGCAGAATCAGTAGCATCTTACTTGTTGCACAATAGCCATGTACGTATAAGAACCTAACAGAGGCACGAGGGTTTAAAAAAAAAAAAATTGCCATTAAATTACTAAGTTGAAAATTTTTCTTTCTGGTCGGCCACATGGCTTCAGAGTTGAATCTAGAGCTTTGGATTCAACCCTACCATAACACCAGAGAACAAGCAGTGGTGGCATGGTGTTTTTGAACTTCAGGCACCATTCCCAAGTGAGAATACTTAAGAAAACAGCCCATCATTACACAGCAAGTAGAAAATCACCTGCTGGCAGGCCCTAATCCAATCAAAGGTTTTAGTTGCATAATAAACTTAATTCAAGGGAATTAGGAAAGCGTAGGGCTAAAACGGTGGAGGCACTTATACTTTGACAGGCAGGCATTGTAAGAGCTAAGAAACTATATTTACTTCTTTTTATCATAAACAGGAGACCTGGGGTGGGGGGCTGGG
>VXAK01016393.1:80835-135598 GCA_013399435.1 Arenaria interpres
AGCTGAGACTATCAAGACCACCAAACACTACTGTCAACAAGCTATATAATATAAAACTTTATTACATCAGCATAAAAAAACCGCAAACTTTAGAGATGTTAATATGTTAAATCTATCTCTTGCAAAAGATATGCAAATACCAGAACACCACAATTTTCTGAAGTCCTACAAAATGTTCAGTTCAGAATGGCACGAAAACCAGAACAAGATCTTTGTTCTTGGGGTTGGCATTTACATTTTATTTATTCAAAGTATGCATAATGTTATTTTTAAGTTAAGATAAAGAAAAGAGTATTTTTTTTCCCCTGTAAGAGCAAGTATATGCTAATAGCCCAGGCTCAGACAGTTGCACAATTCCCGTCTCTTGGCAAACAATTCAAAACATGTACCTCAGCAGACAGTGGTTTCTGGCCACCTGCCTTGTATCAGAGATATTTGTGATACTTCTGGTGCACATTATAAGTGATGATATCTGGTGACATTATAAGTAAGCGAAACATAACGTGAAATAAAGTGAGACAAAAGTAGAATTAAGAGAGAGACAGACATTCCTGGGACAGGACAGATGCTGTCCATTTTATTAGGGGACCCTGATGTGAAAAGGCAACTGGGAGACCGCAGTCACTCCGTGCCGGAAGAGTAAAAGCCAAGAACAACAACAGTTCTGAAACTGCATGTTTCACAGTCCCCTACATCATTCTAAAGCTAACAACAAAAAATAGACATCACACACTCATTTGACACTCTCTTTACAATATGACACTTAAAATAGGTTCCCAAAAGCCAGTGAAGGTCTTTGGTCATGAAAGAGCAGTACCAAGACACCAGATGGACTGCTTGACATGCTAGATGCTCCAATATTTGCCGGCCAAGAAGAGAAAAATCTGTGGATAGCCAGCCCAGAATACACTGGTGCCAAGCAGCAGTCTCTGAGAGGTGTTATTTTCCTAGGAGCTCTGCATGTTTGCTATGCAACAAGTATAGATTGAAGTGATGTGACCTGACTTCCAGAAGATAGTAGGAACATTTTTTAATCAAAATTTTTGCTAACGTGCATGACGCTCTCTTCAAGCTCAAATGAATGAACCATATGTGATATAGGTGATTTCTGTTATACCTTTTATTACATAAAGAGAGTCCATTAAGTAACAGAAACAGGAGAATATGAAAAAAACAAAGAACAGTTACCTAAAAACCAGACTGAGTTCACGGCTTCTCAAGAAAGATAATGCTTTGCTGTACTGAACGAGACACAGAAAAGCTAGTCTCACAAAGTCTAGAGGAGCTGCTCAATGTTCGCTTGAGACTGGTCCATGACTAACTGAGAAGCAGTTCTGGATGATAGACTTTGAGGCACTAGCATGCTTCTGATCTGTGAGGTCTTCAGTTGCATGGGGAAAAAGCACAAGAATTTTCCATGAAGCCTAAAGTAGCCTTTATCTGAACACACCTAAAATGGTTGAACAGGTATTAACACAGACTGACATTTAGTACCTGCAAACACACAAGGAGCTGTGTCTTCAGGGAGCTGTTTTTTAGGCCTGGATGAGTTCTGAATCAGAGAGATCATTATTTCAGAAGTGCTTTAACTTCCACATCTCCTTTCTTCCTATTTGTATTTTTCTATCATATAGGAAAAAAACCACAACAAACTAACAAATTCTCAAGATCAGTCACTCTTGTTAAAATATGGTATCAATTGGCATATATCACCCATCTTCTCTCAAGTAAGTGAAGCCACTCTCATTTACAGTACTGTAGATCTGGATCATTCTTTTGAAAATAAAATCTGTTTATGAAATGCACATTTAAATCCTATCCTGTTGTCTTCAACTGAGTGATTAATTATCATAATCTGTGTGTTAAGTGATGTGCAAACTATGAGGATAGACATGCTTCCTGCTCTAGGTGTTCTTCCATAATATCTTATCAGACTGCTTTAACACTGAAAGCAGTGTCATTAGTAACAAGCTTCTCTTCGTCTGTTTTCAGGTTGAGTAATGCCTCCTTTGAAAATACACTAATTTCAGTGTAATGCTAATCACTTACACAAGCTTCCAGAAAACTCTAGTAAATCAAAGATTAATACTGCAGGGAAAGCTGAAGAACAAGGTCAAAAAAATGCAATTTTGCTTGTTTAACACAATCCTATCATATAGCTTCTACGAACACCATATCCAACAAGGCAAATTAGAAGTCTTAAATCCTGTTCATTTCATTTTGTTGGCTTTCCCTTATAAAATACCTTTACCTCTCATATGAAATCAGATGACACTCTTGGCTTCACGAAATTGAATATTCACATTCAAAAGCACCGATTTTTCTCTTCTTTCTGTTACCTGCGTTTGTTTCTCTTAACCTTCCCATGCAGCATTAAACACCAACTGAAAGGTATAAAGAGTGCCTGGAATGAGATTTTTACCTCACCAAAGAAAAGCTGTAGATAGGAATTTATGACTTGTTCTTAGACACATCTCCACAGGAAACCTCCAGTACGTATAACATGTCATGCTCACAGCTGCTGTCTTCTTTTGCTTGGGACCTCTCAGCACTTCCTGACCCTCCTCCTTTCACAAAATTGAAAGTCCTACTTGAACTTTAGAGAGTTTCTGATAGCCAGTAACATTTTTCTCACCAGAAGACAAGGCTACTCTGAATTTCGTGCTTTCTGATATATTTTGCCTCTTAAAGATGCCAAAGATCAGCACTTCATGTCACACAACTTTGTTCAGTTCCAGTGGCTTTAATGGAGCCATGCGAATTTATTCAAGCTGAGGATATGTACCAGTGGCTTTTTTTTCAGGAAGAAGGAAATGTCCCCAAACTGGCCAAATAAAACAGAATAATTTTCTATTCAAATATATATTTTACTCTATTAAATAATA
Source organism: Arenaria interpres (assembly GCA_013399435.1). Taxonomy (NCBI): domain Eukaryota; kingdom Metazoa; phylum Chordata; class Aves; order Charadriiformes; family Scolopacidae; genus Arenaria; species Arenaria interpres. Next base: position 83,721 of record VXAK01016393.1, read on the forward strand.
AAAAGACTACACTCTATAATGCAATTCATACTTTCAGTACTATGGAGTACTGATACAGCTTTCAGTACCTATGGATGCATTGCACATGACCAGTATATCTCAGTGAAATCCCCAACAGATCAAAGCAGACATTAATATAGCTCCAACAGAAACAGGCACATGATTGACTGACTCGCTAAGTGCTATCCAGTTTCAAACCTTTTAAATATGTCAGAGATTTGTTTTTATGCCATGAGATTCTTCCCAAAGGACAATATATTCAGTATGTTGACAAATTATACACCACTCAATCAAGTTTACTCAGATCTTTTTTACTGTTATTTTATGGACAAAAGTAAGAACCTTAAGCTCTAAGGTATCAAAGCTGGAGATTGCCCACCATCAGTACCTGTTCTATTGCACACCCCAGCCCCAGGCTTATTACATACAGGTGAAGGATGGTACTCTGGTTACATTGTAAATCATCACCTCTCTCTTTCTTATTTCTTGCCAACATAAACAATTGCCTGGTACTTTCCAAACAGAGGGAAACAAAAAAAAATTCCCCAAAACCGCACCTAAAAAGAAAAGCAACCCACCCTGCACAAAACACTTCTAAACATAAGAAAGATAAAAAGGTAGCACACTACTAAAAGTCATGCACAACTAAAAGGAGATCCAGCTGCGTATTTATGCTTTGGTATACTGTACTTTAAAAGCTAGTGATATGATACATTGAGATGCAGTATATTACTACAATCAATAGAGAAGAATATTCCATAGTCATCTACTCTGGAGGAAAAATCTGGAGCAGAGAGGTCTTCTGACCTTGCAGGTAAGTAACCTTCATAAAATGCACAGAGGCAGGGAGACCCAGGCCCTTGGAGACACACCAGACATGCTTGTACCATAACATGTTATTCAAACTTACAGAAAAGATCATTGTCACAGACAAAGCCCTGTGTTAGTGGATAACACAAGGGTTCCTCTTGCCAATTCCCACCAAGGTAGTTGTGCGTACCTGCCCCTCAGTATACCCACCTGCTGAGAGTCAGGGCTGACACCCAGAATCTAATCTTCTGTTTCTCATGAGATTATTTGGGTTGCAAACAGACACCTGTCACAGTAGTTCCTGATCTTTTGTCTCATATCAGGTATCACATATAAACTGTCTCCCAGAGTAAAAAAAAAAGTTAGAATGAAAGCAAGCCTGACAATATCTTAATCTATCATATAGTGATTCATTACAGCTTGGTAGTTGTTCTCAAAACCTTCAAGACAAGCTATTTGATGACTTTATTCCTTTCTTTTCCAAGTGGTCCACAGCACTCTGATTTTATCAGTCTGCTCACCACATGCAGCCAATACCTGCCTGGTATTAAACCACTTTACCAACCTGGTGCTAGAGGGACAATGAGCTGGAAAGTTGAAGTAAGGATTACATTTAAAAGCTGAGGGCACCAGTGTCTCCTTGTGCTTTCTAGATTCTCATATGGAGCTGTAAGAAACACTGGATCATCCTACAGCAATACCGTCAATGATTCTTCTCCCTATAATCTTTGGGTGAACAAAAGACTGCAAATGTCCTTTACAACTGCATGTTACTCTGTCGTAATGCCTGCATCCACCTGATTCTGCTGAGGTTGGAAGGCTGCTTTAGCAGAGGTTAGCGTTCAAATTTACCAAGAGAGCAAAGATGAGTGGAAACTAGTAGATTGCTTTATTTTCTTCTTCTGCCAATCTACTGCCAGAGTATCTGCACTTTTATATTTCTGGACATAAAGGACCAGTAAAAGTTTATAAAATACCAGGGACTGTAATGTTTCTTACGTCAAATTGGGAAATTATTCTAAATCCTTCCTTTTCTACTACCTTTACAAATTCTCCCTTTACCCTGGATGTTGAGAAAGGACTATGTAATAGCTTCATACAAATTAAGAGAGCAGTTACAATTGCAACAGAATATTTGCTAGTTTCATCTTTTATGTCACTGTAATTTTAAGCATTTCAAAGGCTCCAACAGTCTGCAATTACTGCCTCTGCCTTTAGATTAGATATTCACATAAATAAATTAATTAAAGAGAGACAATATGGAAGATAGAGTAGAAGCCAAATTCTGCTTGCTACTACATGAGCATTAAGAATGTACATCTTCAAATTAATAAAAACCTGAAGTGAGAGAACACTACTGAAAGAATGAATGTTAATAGTTCTTAATATGAACATGCTTATCACTCAGCTGGAATATTTCAGGCTGTCATTTATGCAGGATTTTAGTTTTGTTCTAAATATACTTAGAAGCAATTATGGTAACTGCTGACTGAAAGCTTCTGGTAAATGGTTAAGATTAGTCCATTTTTAAAATAAGCAGGTTCGTGGCCACAAAAAATTGAAAGCTCTGTGAAGTCCACTTTGGACCTTAAAGCAGAAAGCTGGAAGGAAGAGAAAAAACTGCTATTAGTGCAGCAGGGAACTCACTGGAGTACAACAGGAAATAAATGCACAGAACAGAAATGCACAGGTGAGTATGCCAAAAGAGGAAAGAGCATGGGTATTCAAAGAGTTAAAAGAACAGCCGAGACCTGCACACTGCCAAGTGTCAATTCCGCTCTATTATAGCTTTGCACCAAATTACCAACTCAGAGGCAAATTTGACCCCAACAAAATGCAACTTGGCACAACCATAATGAATCAGGCATAAAAATGTCAACAGGACTACTGTAAGGGCATGGGAAGTGTAGAAAGCAAGAAGATAGTGCAATGGTGTAAGAAGATATAAGTAACAGGAAGCCATTTTAAAAAATGGGCCATTGAGGCTGAACAGTAGGGAAGAAAACCAAGATGAATTAGACCACAGAAATGTCTCCAGAAGGAATCCCATCTCATGAGATGTTTAGAACAAGACTCAATGAAGTATTAACAAATATACTGTAGGAAACAATATTTCAGGTCAAAGAAGGTCTTTTTCTGTCTCTAACTGCATTCACTACATGGTACCTCAGGGAAAAACAAACAAAGAAAGGGGGGAAAGTGACTGGCTAGAAGCAGCATCCTGTCCATATAGGTGAGAATCGGTAGGAGCTTTCCAGCAATGGTGGGAGTTAAGAAAATGTTCTCAAGATGGGTATTTTATGCAGGTTATATATAGGGAGTTGGGGAGGAAAAATGGAGTGTTGCAGGGAAAGTAAAAAGTTGTACCATTGGGGCACAGGCCATAGAGATTGGGGAGGAAGTAGAAACATACACCTATGCTCATTTGCATAAGTACTGTTGTACCTACGTGTTTGTTGAGGACAATAAGATAGAAGACCAGATTTTTTTTTTTTTTTTTAAAAAAAAAGATCAGATGATGAGAAACTGTAGCTTTATGGCAATGCAGAGATTCTCAGGCTATGCAGAAGTGCAGATGCCAAACACAGGCACAGCTCAGCTCTCCATGCCAGGGACTATGCAAGGGCAACTCAGCCACATAAGTCCTGTTGTAGGCATCCAAGCAAGAAAACCAGAAAGTCAGACAAAAGAGGAACAGCGGAAAGAGAGGGCTCTGTACTACTTACTGCCAACACTAGGGAGAACCATCCAACCACATCTGGACGCCAAGGTAGACATCCTGAAAACACCCAACACAATGTGCTGGTTTGTGGAGCCACTGGAGAGCACAGATAACCTCAAATACCTTCTGCCAGGTTGCAAACTGCTAAGGACTCAAGAACACACACTCTTTCAACAGGGGTGTGTGAGGCCAAAGAAACTGTTGACTGGACTCACCAGGGACAGAGACAAGAAATACAGGACTGTAGTTATCAACCTAGGATTAATAGTTAGTTCACTGCTACATTAGAGGCATTGTTTGACAGAGCTGGAAAATAATATTTGCTGGCACAGTCACAGAGCATTACTTTGTTTGATATGAAAATGTCAGTGAACATCTCTTTCAATTATTCTTCCTTTCTTATTCTAAAGCGATGTTTATTTCACACAAACCTAGCGTTATCTCAGCTTAATTCAGAGAATTACTCATATCAGTGAGGCTGAATAAAAAATAAGGTTGTGCAAAATGTTACAAAATATGAAACCCATGTAGGACATTTAGGATTGATCTTCACAAAACGAAAGAAGATTTTCATCCAAGCTAAAAGGCCTTGTTGTAGGTTCACTGGTTTTAACCATGCATAATAAACAGAATGATAAATCTTTCAACACTTAAGTAAAAGTTTCCATGAAGTAATTCACAAGCTTCCTTCAGTGGAAGGAACGGAATGTTTTCAAATCATCCAACAAGAACCTAAGACTTTAATTTGCTCTTTATACAAAGCACATAACCTACTATGTCTGCAGCGAAATGGTAACTTTTAAATACTGACACTGGACTTACCAGATGCCCAGATGTATGAGTGCTATAAAATGAGCACACAATACCATCACTTACATGATTAGAATTACCTCTCTCTTCTCAACAAAACCAATGGAAATCTGAATTTCCAACACCATAGACTAACTGGCCACTGAGTTAGAAAAATCTGAAAGAGAGATCAGAGTACAGTCATACATTTAATTTTGCATCTTTTATAAAACCACCTGCAGCTGCACAGAGAGCCTTACATCCCCATCCAAAATAGATATATTGATATTTTTATTAGATACACCAAGAATACATATACCAATTAGATTAGATATACCAAGTTTATCCTAGTGGTCACACAAGCAATTCAGGGAGTGGCCTAAGTTGGTCCCACCTCTCTATGAATTGCTGGAGTAGATAATATCTCAGGCTTCATGCTTTTACATCGCTGTGTTGCTCCAGCTCTTTACCTCACCCTTCACAAGCACTCTGAGATCTGACACAGTGCTATTACCAGCTCTATGACACAGCCAGATGCATGCCAGAGTCTGGGTCTGTTGATCCCTACACAGCCAGAGGAAATAGAAGAAATGCTCCTGTAAGAGCTGGGGGATACAAGAAGAAGTGCATGGCTGGAAGGTGTGGTGGCTAATGTGGCTAATCACCAGGTCAAGAAGGTATGAATGAACAAATAGTGTTGTTTAAACTGGAAGTCAAGATTGCCAATGTCTCCATTGTATTTTGTGAGGAAGCAGGGTAAATTCTTGTCATGTAAGACAAGGCCGTTACTTCCCTTCAGCCTGAGACAGATGACGAGCAACGTAAAACTTGGGCAAGGCTTCAATATCAAAGGCAAGGCTAAAGTGTGCTTCAGCATGCTGGTGGAAATGCAGTTAGAGTATGTGAAAGAATATGATTATGGTAGAAATTACGCAGAAGGGCAGGGGGGGTGGGTAAGAAAGAAAGAAGCTGATTTGAGAAATGCAAAATCCATTAAAAAAAAAGTGTAGTTGACATTAAGTGTCAAGACAAAGTTTTATTCATCTCCATGTGCTTCTGCTGGCTGAAGATCTCTTATAGGATCCCTCATGCAGTCAGGGTTAGGTACTTCTGCAATTTCTCTCAATCAGTCTATTGTCAAATGTTTTCAAAATGAGCAGCTGCAGAGCTATGAGACTGATATGTCTGACAATTAACTTGGTGTTTTGATGACAGATGGTAAGTAAGAGTGTGATCACCAGATGACAGTTACCTAGAATAAGTTCTCCCCAGTAGGAACACAGTGGTTATAGGAAAGACTTTGCAGCAAGATACAACATTTTCCAAATCTTCTATTTGGCATCTACTAGTTAACTACACATCTTAGAAAGGACAGAAAATATCAGATGTTTATTAGAAAAAAATTTGAGCAGTTTTAAGCTTTTTATCTGACTTATTTATTTACCAGAAAGTAGCCATAAGAACAGAAAGAGATGACTGTTTCACCAGATGATAACCTCGTGCAAGTCCCATTTAAGTCCATTGCTAGCCTATGCTTTCAGGTACCTCTCTGCGATTCAAGCGCAGACACTCTAGATTTGAGCTGCAGTAAAAGGGCAGTCACATGTGGTGTTCTGGTTGGGTGTCTGTGGGGATAGCTGGCAGTGAGGCGGCCTCCTGGGGCTGCCTTGTTAGAATTCCACAAAAAAAATTAAGGGAGTGTTTGGGATAATGATTATGGTGCATCAGCTGGAATCACTTCCCCTCTGGATGCTGCTAAATCATCTCTGACAGAAACCGTTTATCCCCAAGGCTCTTGAAAACATTTATGAGACACAAATTCTTTGTCTTTGTAAAAGACTTGATCTGACTGAGAGCAGATACTTCCAAAACATTACCATGTGAGATAACACTCTCCAAAACCTTTTATCCCTTCTCAAGCCTCCTACCAATCACATCAACAGAATACTCTACTATACCGAACAATAAACGCAGTGTGGTTGTCCAGGCTTTGCCAGCAGCATTCACCTAATACTATTTTGTTTACACAGAAGTCTGAAGGCTTGCCCATTGCTGTACAAGGGAAAGTTTTTAAAACTTTCTCAAGCTTCTTTCCTGCTCAAAACAGACATGCCCAGAGAGCACAAGTGTAGCAGAAAACAGAAGTATTTGGAAGCCCAGTATCAAACACAGGCATCCTATCACTGACACTGAGCCGAGTTCTATGTTAATTTTTATCCTTGCAACTACACTGTCTCAAGCAGTGCTGTGAGACCTTTATTCTAAATGTTCTCTTGCCTAATAGGAGTCTTGAGTTAGCTGAAAATGCTGTACAGTTGTGTAGAAATTTCCTTCAGAACTGAAAAAAGAGGTTCTTTCTTAATTGCAGATGTGTCAGAAAAAACACAGGCAGCTAGAGCAGATACAGGCTGAACAATGGAAACAAGTAATGGCGTGAGAAGATTAAGGGGGGAAAAGTTGAACAAATTACCAGAAAAACAACAACAACAAAAAATTGTAACAAGTAGGGTGGAAGCAAACATCAATGGGTAAAGAAGAATCATGGATACGATGGGAAGACAAGGCCAAGTCTGTGCTCACTGAGCTTATCCCACCAGATTTAGTATGAAAGTTTCCTGGAGTCTCCCCATTCTTCTGTGGCCAGAAGGGATGAAAGGAAAGAGAGGGGAAAACTTATGAAGGAAAAAGAAAAACACACAATGTTAGTTCTTAGTTAGAACTAATGTTCCTATGTCAAGCTAGACAAGTAACTTAAACTGATTGTTTTACTGCTGGTTACTCATCATGTGTTCCTCAATTTCATGTTCAGCCTGAAACATGATTTGCAGAAGTGCTGAGCCCTCACAGCTGCAGCTGGGAATTGTGCTCATACTCTGGGAACTGCTCAATTAGAATAGTGCTTCTATATATAAAGCATAAGTGTTATAAACCTGTTGTTTATGTATGGTGTTAACTAATGCTAAGTATGCTAAAAAGAAGAAAGCCAAATTCTTTAGGCATTACAAAATAAAACCCAAAGGAAGTAGTAATTTCATGTGTTATTTCCAGTACTATCACCTCAGTTCACAACATTTTTCTGAAAATAAGTATCTTGTAGTACGCAGATACCAGAATTCACATACTAAAAGCAACAATGCTGTCTCCCAAGATGATTTTAAATAGCATGTAACAGGTGAGGTTTAGAGATCTTTGTGAATGATGGGGAGAAAAAATAGCTGCTCATCAAGCACGCACTGCCCATCTGGCAAATGAGGTGAGGCTTCACAGACACAAAAAAGTAAACACATTATACAATCCCACCTACCTTGTAAGATATTATACAAGGAGGCTTAAGTAATTTTTAAAGTTTAACTCTGGCATTTCCTACTAACTGCAGCTTTGATCTTGCAATTTCAGTTATGGTCTCCTGTACATGATAGGAAAAGTAGCGTGTCACTGCCATACATTCCTGAATCCCATAAAAAGGTTTCAACATTATACACACCTCTTGGGGGATTTTTCAGCTGAGAGAGAAAGTAAGCAAAAGCAGAATTAGTACATCAGTGGTCATATTACCCACACTGTGCCTCCATGCAACAAGTCAGGACTACATCTGCTCATCCCCAAATGAAGCTTAGGTTTAAAAAGCATGGGCTAACTCAGCCTTAACAGGGTGGGTTGGAGAGGAAAAGGGAAAGATGTTGTTTCATTCTCATGAACAGCTTTAGACTGAAGATTTTATGCTGTAAATGGTATGGTTGATTTAGTTCCATTAAGCCAACTACTACCAAAGTCAAAACATACAGGGATGCAGAGTCTACATGCAGTTAATAATGTCTTGGAGAAGAGGTGAGAAGAAGCAGGAAGAAAAAAATAGTGCAGATGAGAGAAAGGAGATAGAATACTTAACATTTTGTAAATATAAACAAACATACACACAAAATCAAGTTATACAGTAAGTCCTCTGCTTGTTCAACATATTGCAGTGATTTAAAAACCGAGACACAGATGAAACATTTGGAGACTACATATGCTATCACATAGGGTATGTGCCATTATAAATCACTTGCATACACAGAATGAAAACCCCGTGATTTTAAATGTTGCTGTTGAAACAGAGTTAATGTTAAACTATGCAACTTGACTGCCTCCATATCACTATCCAAACCTGCTAAAATTTTCCCCCTTCCCTATCCTTAACACTCCTTCAAAGTAAAAAAAATAAATTAAAAATTTAAAAATCCAGCTTGCCTTCTGTTCCCATGGAAGTATCATAGATGAATAAATACAATAATTTACTACTTTTGAAACAACAGTAATCACCTGGTAAATATACAGAGACATATTTGTCTTGTTAATATCACTTGTATCTGCCAACAGTAGCTTTGAAGATTCCCCAAGGCATAACAATTAAGTCTGCTAGCGCTTCAAACACGTACAAGGCACAGTATGGCATATGGATTTGGGTGTCTGGGTCTTTCTATAGAGCTTGATAGGAATCATGGATTTCCTATTTATTCTGTCAAAAAAGATTTATGAGCTGCTCATCCTCTGGCTGGAAGGTATCCACAAGAGTACTATAAACTCTCCATTTAGAAGGATGCATTTCTGTACTTTGAGTATTTATAGGTGCTATGATATCATAATGCTGGGAATCATAGTATTTATATGTTTTCTGTAAAGGAATCATTTACAGTAAAGCTATTAGAGAAAGTGAAGGATACTAGCTAGCCCATCAACAAGTGCTACGTAAACACAAACAAGATACATAAGATAAAAAACATCCTGTGAACCTAAAATTAATCACATAGCTGGCAATTAATTTTACTTTTGTCATGACATGCACATTTGAGGAAAAGAAACACAAGGCAATAAATATTAAAAAAGGGTGGAAACAAAAATGAAGAATATTTTACTAAAAATATACTAGTCTTCTGTTCACCTGCTATGCTAGTTGTCCTTCAGCTTTGTCCTCCAGTTTCTCCTGTGACACTTTTACCCTGTTCTGCAGGTTAATTGATAGTCATTACATCAGATATGGGTTCACCCTGCTCTAGCTCTGTGCAAATGCCTGTAATCTGAAAAATGTTTTGGTTTTCCATGCACGTAATAAAGTAGTTGTCATATATGGCAATTTTGCACGATGCTGCATCTATTCAACAGGGAACGACAGTTATCACAAGGGAACGAATAAAAAGAATAATCCACTTTTTTATGAAATCAAGTTTTAATGAAATTGCCATTAATATTTATGTTAACTGTCATCAAAACCTAAAGAGACATGTTAACATTAAAATCCGAGCAGCCTGGAATCACATTAGTCTCCAGTTTCAGAGAAAAGCTGCTTTAAATGCAAAAGCTCTGATTTCTGTTCTAGCATTGATTGTTTCTTTTAAAAGTGCTCCTCCCCACATCCACCCTCATCTTCCTTCCAGATGTTCATGGAGCAAACACCAAGTGTTATGGATAAATGAATGCATCCAGTTATAGGAGCAAATTCACTCCTATTTGCTAAGTTCTTTAGTAAGTTTTGCTGCTGACAGAACAGCAAAATCTTGCCTCTGCACAATTCCCAGTTCCCTAACTACTGACTTCCTAATATCTTATCTTTTTAGTGGCCAGGATGCAGAAGACCTTCCTGGTGCTCATGCGGAATGGACACTAACAGGAAGCCTATTTTTAAATGATCATTATTATCATCAGTGTATTATTGGAGGTTGCATTCTATACACATTGAATATGAAGTCCACCTGTGTTGGAAGTGATCATTTCTGATAAAGATGCACAATCTACACACACAACGGCAAGATAAAGCAGGAACAGGTGAAGAGAAGGAACCTCTGTCGCCTGTACAGGCAGAAATTGCCCTTCCTTCCACAATACCCTCACAGACAACTGTGCAGCTTGACTTCTAGCTCAGATCTCTTCTCCTGACTTAGAATTCAGCCAGGCTTCATAATAAGCATTCATTTCTGTTTTGCAACCAGCTCCACATTGCGCTAAAGAACACGGCAGACTGGAAAGGCATAGGGTATCTGACCACACCCACCTTCTCCTTAAAAAAACCAAAAAACAACCAAAGAACAAGCCACCAAAGCAAAACAGACCCCAGAACAAAACTCATTATCCCCCCCCACACACACTGGAAAACATAATGTATTCCTCTCAAGAACCGATATGCAGGCTCTCACACCTCTGATTAATCTCTCATAACTACAGAGGACAGTGAATTTAAAGAAAGCCCCATAACATCTTTTACTTTAAAAAACCCAACCAAACAAAACAAAACAGAAAAAAACCAACACTAACATAAAAAACCCTACCGCACCTGGCAAAAAAAAAACCAACACCCTGTCCGAATTAGCTCAGAGTCAAGACCAGAAATGGAGCCACTGCTGTTAGTCTGTGTCCCAGACAGTAGAATTTATGAAAGGTAGCATCAGAGAAATTGTTGCAATTCGTTTATAACTGCCTGGTGTGCTCTGTCCACACCAAACTGGATTAATTAATCCTTAGCAACGTTAACTGTGAGACTAAAAATCCACTAGCAGATTAAACATTGAATGGATGGCAAGTCAGGTACAGACACTGCAAGGACAATTCAAACCAGGCTCCAACAGCTCCTTCCTTCCAGGCAGGAAAACTCCAGAGTCCTTGTTGGCCAGGCAAGTGCATTCTGCAGGAGGTACCAGCTGTGTCTGCAATAACTGGGTATCTCCAATTCTGCACGCAACTAAATTTTCCAGGTCATGCATCTTAAGTGCAGCTTTCCTCCTCCCGAGGGAAGCCAGAGGGAGGGCTGCAGGGAGCAGGCTTGGTAGCCCAGGTAGAGGGAGAGTCAACCCTCACTGCTTAGATCTCTTTAGTGCTTCACCATCAACAGGACCTGCCTTGGGGGTTAGGGGGGCTGCTGGATGTTACTAGATGTTATCAAGGTAGAGATGTGTCTTCCAGTGCAGAAGACTATCTGGAAGTACACAACACACAAACACAGAGCTTTGTTAATGTTCCCAGTAATTAGGGACCTACCAATTATTTTTACAATCAGTACAGTCACTGTTCAACCTTTCCTGGCAAGAAGTAACTCTGCAACGGAAATGCATTTGTCAAAAACAGATTCCTTCCCAACTACACCAGCAAAACAATGATGAACTGCTACAAGAGGCTTTTTTGGTTTTTTTAAACCTGTTCTATCTAAAATCTCTTGCAGTCATTTTTAAGCATCTAAGAAAAGGTTATAATTTTTCAGGGAAGGCATTTTCAAAATATTAGAGCCATATACTTAGGCGTAAATGGGTACATGCAAAACCACCACTAAAGTCCTTTGGGGAATCCTAGATCACAGGTGTTGGGCTGTTTGTTGGCAGGCCTCCTGTTTAAAAAAACAGCTTAAAAAGGCTTAACCATGAGGCTCTCAGGTTAAAACCTGAGAATTTTTTTTTAGAGAAAAATAGGCAAATCAAAGTGCTACAGGAAAACTAGATGCAAAAAAGCAAAGTCCAGTCCTCAATCTGGAAAAAAATAATTTTTTAAAATGTCTGCATTTATGACTGAGGCCTGTACATATCCCATGGCACATGAAGGGGATGGCTCCATCTTGACTGTTCCCCTACCTCTCCTAGTGCAAGAGCTAGAAAACCCCAAGTGAAGGTGCACACAGCTGAGGGCTGTTGCAGGTTCTACACACAATATGTGGTTTCACTGGGATGCACCATGCCACAGGATGCTGGGATGTCTTAAAATCTTCCATGGCCTCAAGAAGAAACTAGAGAAGATCAAGAAGAAAAATCCATTCAAGGGTGTTAAATACCTAAAAACTACCCTCTGACTCAGGAAGTGTTTGGCTCGTGGCTTAGGAAGAATATCATAAGCTTACCCTTTTACTACATTCTTTCCTAAACACCCACCTTCAGCTCCTTCAGCAGACAGACAGGACACTGCACCAAACAGATCTTGATTTGCCACAGTCATTCACATGTAACATAATTACTTAAAAAAAGAAAAACAAAATGAAACAAACAAAAAAAAAAACACTAAAAGCAAAAAACCTCAGACCTTACAAAAGTTTTTGTGATTCAGTTAGTGTGTTTTGCAAGCATCAAAAAGTTTATGGAGTTATTTATCATCTTTTAACATGAAATTCGCATTCAGTTCTGAGCTCCTTGGAGTTTTAGGGAAACCAATGGATCAAATAAAGAAGTAGGTGAAGGGCCTTTCTTTATTTTCCCTCTGATTTTGCTTTGGTTTCTTTGTTAGCATATGCGGAAAAAGGTTTCATTAAAAGTGTTCATCTGCTAGAGTCAATACACAAGTATGCCACCCCTGTGCCTGCATGGTTTACATTTGTATTATTACACCAGTTTCAGTGAGAGACAAGAGAGCTGGTAATGGAGAAATTGAAATGGGATAGATCTTACTGCAGTGGACAGAAGTGGAAATACATGCCTTTTTCTCCCTGATGAGCCAAGGGCAGCTGAATATACAATTACCCATTTCTAAAAGAAGGAGGAAAAAACGCAGGAAAAACACATGACAATTTTTTGCAGGAGACAGCATGACGTTCTTATTAGAAGAATATGAAAAACAATCAGTTTTGTTTCTTGATATGGCAAATCCTTTTTCTAGTTCTATATTTGTTCTTGAATTCTTTGATTCAGTAGCTATAGAGTATATTTTTGGGTCCTTTAAAAAAAAGGTGGGGCAGGGGGGAACTTCCTTTACATACATACACAAAAGCCCACATACTTCCAACCTTTTATAAACCAAGTATTAGACACTCAATTATTGTAGCTGAGAGCTACGTCCATTATTTCATTTGAGTCAGAGTTTGCAGAAGCCAGAGGGTCTTGTGTCAATTTCATTCCTCTGAAGCAGGTTCTACAAAACTGTATACGTTTTTGTAGTAAATCTTGAAAACTAAAGAGCAACTTAAGTATACATTGATTTCACTTCCCTATTCCCACGGGCTACGCATATGCACAGGTCTATGTGGTGATTTCCCACAAACAAGTGTTAGAGATCTCTCATTTATTTTTGTACTTTTTTTCATGTCAAAGGAAATCTAGATACATCCCACTTCTGTTTTATTTCTTCTCCCCTCCACTACGCTACAACTGAGCTGAGGAGGCTGAACTAACATCTTTTATATACTAAGAGGAGAAACACCACAGTGGAAGCAGCAATAAAGCAAGTTCCACTATTGCTCTCCTCAGCATGTTTTAGTCACTTGTCAGAGCAGCTGGATGTGGAAGGCAAATCCCATACCTCTGCCCACAGCACTGACCTGGATCAGAGGGACAGTAGCTTTTTCCAGCACTACGCACCAGTTTACTAGAAAGCAGAAATAGATCCTTCAGTTTATATTCCTTAGAGCCACAGAGTAATAAAGGGGTGGAGAAGCTTTGAGGCAACATTCATCCTGGCTGGACTTGATCCAATGACCTATAGGTGAAAGGCTCTGTGTATCCCATTACCATTTCTTTGAGTCATCCCGACCCTTTGTTCCCCACCTTTATTAAAAGACCTGAAGATTAATGCAGGGAACAAACGGTGGAGAGATAAATCTTGGTCTGTGTTACGTCTCAGAAGTGATGTTTCACAAGTGTAATTAAGTGGAAAAAGTGGTTTGGGGTTTTTTTTTTTGTTGTTTTGGGTTTAGTTTTTTTGTTGTTGCTGCTGTTGTTTTTTTTACATACAACAAAAATCACCATAAAACCTGATAGCACTGATAAGTGTCTAGCTTGAGGCTTCTATAACTTTGAAGCAATCATAGGTAAAGATATTGTTCAGAGTTTAAGTTTTACAACAAAATGGCTTTATTATCTTTCAAAGCAGGGGAGTAATTCAGTTCCTCCAGGAACACAACACAACTAGTCATCTGCAGACATTACAGAATGATTAGGTTTTTTCCTAACAAAATGAAAATCCTCTAATTATCTTTAAAATACTTGTAGCTTATCTTGCTTTAAAATTTAAAGAGGGAGAATGTATGCCAAATTATAATTAAATGTATCTTATTTACCCAGATTTCTATCTTGGTCAAATTTGGACTATTGTTTCAAATGAGCAATCACTCTCTACATCATCAAGGCCACCCTTCAGTCAAGATTCTCTTTCTCTTCCTTTATTTTTAGGTGTTTGCTTGATCTTGCTAAACTGAAAGGCAGGACTGACTTACTTTTGCGTGTTCTGGACAAATCTACTCTGACTCAGATAATTTGTAATCTAAAAATGCATTTTCTGTCTTCTCCTGTTTTCATTTGGAAGCTGATTTTGATTCTCATACAAGAACTCAGGACATTCAAAATAATAAGCAATGAAAAATATCCTGAAATTAGTGCTGACCCTGCTCTTGCCTCACTGGCTAATTTTCTGCAGCCTTAGATGTTGGCACCTGCAGCATCACATTCTTAAGTAACTACTCATTTTGCAGCTAACTTTTCCACTACTTTTACCCAGAATTTGTGCTTAGATAAGCATACACACATCCCCAAAGTATTTAGGTAAGTTGTCAAGACTATTAAGTAAACAGCATGTAAAGATCTGCAAGTGATGAGAGGAAAAGAATACAGCATTTTTAAACACTGAATCATGAAATAAGTACTCTTAAAAGCATGATCCATAGTTGTATACATTGGCACAAACATCCTTGCTTGCTGTCTCTTTACACTGCTAACACATACTCATTTAATGCTTTCCGTTTTCATTTAGGAACTTTCTCATTCCATGTCTCCTAAATGACTTCAAGCAGTTCAGGAGTTAGCCCAGAGGGAGCAGCAGGGAAGGCACCAAACCCTCTTAAATATAAGTAACTAATCCAGGCTAAATGCTGGTCCTTTTAAGGTTTAAGCTGGTAGTAGGAAGAAACATTATTTTTCACTTTTTTCTGTGCAAACTTGGAGCATCTGGCACTTTTTTGCCACTCCCCAAACCACTAATTCTCACAGCACATCAATAGCCCCTAACCTGCATTGCAAAATGACACCCTTTGGCTCTAAGTACAGAGGAAGTGAAACTGTCCCAGTTTTGTGCCTGCCAGGGTTACAATGGAACTGTCATACTACAAATATCAGGTTCTTGCTGTAGGTTTTTACATGTTTAGTTACTCAAGTTTACATGTTGACCTTTTTTTCCTATTGTAAATAATTTTCTCCCCTGCTTCCTGTTCCCCAGTCCTAGCTGAGCAACAGTTAACTCTACACAAAACAGCCCTATCAATTGCCACATTTTCAGTGAAGGCTCTTTAATATGTTTTTCCACCACCTTCTGCCTCTCCTCAAGACCTAGGAAATAACCTTTAGAGGGACAAGTGTTCATAGAAAGAATTGGCAAAATTTGAGGCAGTAAAATATGAAATTTAAGTGCATTTTAAAAAAAAAAATCTAACTCTATGTTATTCAAACCATGGTATTTTATTTAATGAGCTAATCAGAGAGAATTATTGCTCAATAAACCTATAGAGACTATACACAATGTACAGTTTGGAATAAAACCAAGAAATATGCAAGAATATCAGTAAATATGAAAACCATTTTAAGAAAAACACATGGTCCATGACTCTGATATTGAAGGGAATTGCCAGTGAACCAAATTTTAATTCTTCTCTACAACTAGCCTGCTGCATGTCTCTGACCAGTGATACAGACCAGTTACAGTTTTATCTTCCATTTTTTCACTTGCACCTGTTAACTTTAATATCTTACAGAGAATATAGCAGTGGAGACAGCGCTTTCCAATGCCCTAACTGTTCTAGGGGATTCCCCTCCAAAGTGATAAAGGATTGGCCTCAAATATACGTTTGTTATCTCTGCACTACACCAAATCAAAGCTTCTTGTGAAGATGGCTCCAGCACTTGGAAAACTGAAGTTACACATACTGATTCTCTAAAACATCTCAGAAATACTGCATATACATCAAAGCTCTATTTTACATGTTACTTTCTACAAAACTGTGAAACCAAAAGTCTTCCTCCTTACTTTCAACACACTCCTAAGAGACTACTTAAAAAAGCATCATAAAGACCTCCACTGAGATCTGTCCTTTCTGGCATAAGGAGACTCCTTACAAATGAGGATAGAACTGATCTAGGCTTAGCCCAGAGCTTTCTTGAGATGCTGGTCCAAGATTGCACAATAAATCACTCTCCCACCAACAAGTTCAAGATGTTGTTGCATGCACTGCTACAGGTATGTTTTGAAAAGCAAACCAACTCTGTAAAGTCAAGAGGACCAATCAAAAAACAGGACCAAAACACTCACCAAAAAGAAACCAACAACAACAACAAAAAAAGTGATGCAGTCTCATTTCCTAGTGCTCTGGGAGGACAAGAGCGTACTCTGAAAGAAAGCTCAGCTGAAACCAGTGCTATCTAATCCAGCATAAACAATGATGACAACAACATGATCTGCCCAGTGAAAATATTAAGAATCCTGGAGGGTCCATTTGTCAAGAAAGCTATTTGTTTTGAATTATTCACTCAGTTCCTCAGTTAATAAATCCCAAGAATCTGGCTATTACATCCAGGCTATGATCTTTCAAACTGTGCTTAATTGTCATAACAAAAGATGAAATTCTCCCTCTCATTTTGAAGCTGAGACAGAAATCATTACAAGAAACAGAATTAAAAAACAACAGCAACAAAAAACAATGAACAAACACCACCAAAAACCTACAGCTCCTAGAACAGACAGAAAATTAACATGACTTAATAAAATTCATGGTGGGCTTGTTATTGCTGCTGTTATCTAGAAGAGAATAAACATATTGACTTGTGCTCCTTCACACAGAATCCCGCAATTGTCAGCATTCAGATAAGCCTCTGGCTATAGAGAAATAAATAAATGTTGATTTATCTATGCTATAAATATACTGTCCCTCTCACATATGAGCAATTTATAGACAAAAGAAAAGTATAATGCACAAACAGGAGGGCAGGGCATGGACCAGGTCTCTGTTCTAGCCCCCTCAGATTCAGGACAGATCATTGGCATTTCAGTTCCATTCATTCATCAAATGACGCCACTGCAAACTCCATACTCAGTGAAATGACCATTCTCTGCCCATTTCCACCATGAACAAAATTGGTACTTTACTCATTCGTAGGAGCACATGCAGGTTTTTACCTGTGATTTTCAAAGCAGCACTCCGCATACAGTCTTTCTGTTGTACACTCCACTTTTCAGATCCTCCTACAGAAACCCAAAATAGTTTGTCAGATCTGTATGTAAACCCTGTTTCTCTGTAAGACCTCAAAGAGAATTTATATTCATACTATATGCATGCATCTACCCTCTGTGGGATATTGCCAACTAAGCTAGGGTTTCTTCACCATCTAATCCAAGCACATCAAAGCATTTTAGCAGCTCTGGAATGAACAACTACAGGCTTTCATGACATAATTTATACACATATCTAATGTGGTGAGCCATAGATATCTGCAGTCCTCTGAAGCAATTCAAGCTTCAGAACTGTGGTCCTGCAAGTTCAGCCCAGCTCATGAGGCTTCACAGCAATTAACCCCACTCACCATGCTCCCCTCTCTGATGGGACATAAGGTGGTATAAGTTACATTGCCTGTGCCACTTCCAGGCACCTGGTAAAGCCATGCAGCTACAGAACTTTCACACCAGCTCACTGCATGGTAGCATTTGGGATGTAGTCTACCCCTACAGGAGGTTTTTGTTAGATCTGTACCTGTCAGCATTCGGGAAAAGCAGCATCCCCAGCATTTCGGCAACCCCACACGTCCCAGTAAGTTCAAATCTACAGAACGAGTTGCAGCATTACCTTGGAAATTTTTATTTTTTTAATGTTTTGATTTCTGATAAAAGCATTCAAAATTAGGCTTCAGAAAGCAGTTGTTAGCCTCTCTTTTTGCTCAAACACTCCATATTGCTCCTTATATAGGGAATATCTTCCAATTCAACAGACCATAGCCTTTTCCTAATTTAAATTCCCCCACAAACGATCCCTTGTATACAACCTGGCACACTGAGCTTTACCTGAAAAACTGAAATAAAAAAAAAGGTAGAAAGAATTTACTGTATTACAGTAAATATAGTCGTTCCACTTTTCAGCCCTCAAGTCTTCTCTTGGACTCACATGAACCAAGACATTTAATTAGATACTAAGACATCTTCTGTCTGTAGCTATGAAGTTTCTAGTGTGGTGAAGATAGTTTCCAAAAGAGCTTTGCATAAATAAACTGAATCCAATTTTACTTTCTGTTTAAGCACCAGAGTAACTCATCAGATCCTTAAAAGCATTCAGTAAGAGAGGCATACAGCCCTCCAGATGCCCAGTGCAATTTTTGTCTTGAAGTGTCACAACAGCAACATCTGACCGCAAAGTTTTTTTGTACAATACTTCAATGCCTTTACTCTGTACTTTATTCTGGTGCTGTAGAGGAAACAGTCCTTCCTTGGACATCTGGATTCAAAGGAAATTCAAAACCAGGCCCTTGGCACACGAACAATGAAATTTAGTATTCAGTGGGACTATTTGGGGTGTATCTGCAAAAAAGGTGTGAGAACAGGACACTTAGGCGATAAGACCATACATCATTGTACTTCTTAGATAGAATCATTTCATGCATGTGAGCAAAGCCATTAACCATCAAAATATTTTTTTAGAAGGCAATCTTAGTGTCATTTCTTCTATAAACAAACAAAAACAAACAAACAAAAAAACCCCAAACCTGTTATCCTCAATGATGATGTCCTCAGACAGTAGCTTGTTAAGCCAAACCAAATTGTGTGTCACTGCATTGCTCACATACCTTATGGAAACTGCAGTTCAAGGGCCTCGTGCTCTCCTTCCAGCCTCTGGGCTAGGCTACATCTTTATAACAATCAGATCTCCCATCTACTTTTAGCCAGGTAACAAGTCTTACAGGCTCCAGCTACAGCCTGCTTCAAGGAAAACATGAGTAGGATGCTTTTGAGCTACAATTCCCATAAAGCACTTATAACTGAGACACAGTTATGTCTAATCTTACTTCTACCCTCACAGAAACAAAGCCAAAAAGCATCCTTTTTGGAGGCTTTGTGAAAAGTACTGTTTGCTAGCTCTTCCCTGCCCATTCCAAGAGAGAAATGATTGCTGGTACACTTGACATCCTACAAAATGGCCATTGCTGTTTTCTGTAACACATGGCTAATGATTACTAGGTTCAGATTTAAAGAAAACATCAAAGAAAGCTGCCCTAGATGAGGACTTGGCCATTGAAAATGTTGGACTTTTGAAGAAGTCCGCTTTTAAATTAGTGAAACTCTATCAAAGGACTTCTTCAGCTGCTAGAAGAAAAACGGTATGATGAAACATTCAGTTTTACTTGTATCTCCATCTGAACAAGAAAACGTCCCAATGCATTTTGATGTTACTTACACAAGGCATGAGAATGACAAGCCAAAGAACTAGCTAGCTGGTTTCCTCTTCAAGGCTCATCTTCAATGATTTGGATATTTACCCACACTTTACTTAAGCTCTATCATTCAAGTATTTCTGTGCTCCATGCAGTGTAAATCAGGCTTGAAGAATACTGTAAAAAGGCAACACATCATACCTGTGACATGGTAAGCTTTGATCTTTAGGTCTGCCTTAGGTGACAAACAGAAAGAAGGGAGCAAAGCCAGAGCCTTTAGTTCCACTGTGCCATTTTGGTTCAAGTTATAGGGGTACACTGATCCACTCTACTAGTCACATCTTTCCATCTGTCTGCAATGTCAGTTGGACAGAAATGAGAAAAAAAATTACCTTTTGATTTTTTTTTCCAAGTATCATTAAAACCCATCACTTCAAAAAATCCCTAGAATAAAAATCAAATATAAGATAAAAATGAACACCAGCTTAAGATGGATTACCACAGAAAAATAAAAATGATAATGTGCTCTTCAGGTAATGTACTGACCACCTATTCAAGTTTGTAAGTGCACTTTCTCTATGTATTTAAAACATGTGTTAAGGACTCAAGTTCTTCAGCAACAGAAATCCCCATTGCCATCTGCCTATAGTCCCTTTCTCTTACAAAATGTACATGCATACATTGCTTTGCAGGCTCCCTATGAAGAATTTGTGCCAAGCATCTGAGACTGAAGTTTCGATATCTAGTTACAATGATAATTACAGTTGTGATCCTCGTTCTCTTCAAAGTGAGTTCCAAAGTCCTTTTTTTTTCCCCTGATGTTATTTACAATGTTCTTCTTGTAAATTAGTTCAGATTGTCAGATAAAATTTCCCCATTCAACAACTAGTCTTAGACCAGCATCTTTCTGTCAGAATTTTCACTGCAAGTGGGTGGAAGACAAAATGAAATTAATTTAGACAATGAAACTTCACTGAAACCCACCTAACACAGAACTGTACTTCTTGGAAGCCATGTGTTTCAGTTGTAAAAATTCTCCCAATGCCTATGCAGACAGGTTTACTGGGAAAACAAACAACAACAAAACCCCTCAACACTTTAGGGTAGATTTTCATGGATTTTAGTTGATACATGAGTTCTAGTTTCATTATAATTTTTCACTGCAATTTCTGCTTCCAAATCCCTTAGGCCCATTTTCAAACTCAGCTGAATTACTATGGTTGTATATTCTTTCACCAAACAGCATACATATAAAGGCTGCAATACCCAACAACTGATGAAGTGTTTGCAAACTTAATCTCCATTTTCTTAAAATCAGGCATTGCTATGACAACGTACTACTACCACACCACAGCTTCAGCAATGCAGGCTGCAGGAAACACTATTCATCTATCTCTACATTACTTTCCTCTACATTCTGCCATCAGATTTCCAATTTCCTGTCTTACTTATTTTGAATCCTCATGAATGCAATTCAGCTGGTGTTTTAATTTTCCCAGGTCTAATGTATTATAACTGTTACTTCCTCACGGAAGAAATGCCTAACATAGTCTAGCACAGGATCTTCAGGTGCTCTTCTGAACAAATATAATGGTAAACAATCCATTTCAGCTTTTAGTAACATTAACCTCATTCATTAATAACCCCATTCAGGTTTTCCAACAACCCCAATGACCCTTGGCTTCATGCAGAGATCTTGCACACATTTTTTAATATTCTGCATATTTAACCTGGTTTCTTATGTATCATTTACTACTTTTCCTTCCTGGAGTTTCTATATTTCACTCAGTTAATAAAAAGAGATGTCAGGAAAACATTTCTCCTTCAATCTCTTACACTTCAAATAAGCCAAGTCTTATTTATACTTCAAATACACTTCCTTTGTTATTTTTATGAGTTAATTAAAAAACGACAAAGCCCTTTTATTCATCTTAGTGTGTTTTTCCCACCTCTTTCACTACTCTCTCATACAATGGATCACAGTACAGACAGAACATGTTCAGTTGAAAAACTATTCCTTTGAAAACTGAAGCCCACAACCAAATTGAAAGGACTTTGGAGAACAAAATTCATTTGACGGTCCACCAAAGGCAACAGGTTAATATGAAATGTTTTTTAAAAAAAACAATCAACAATGAAGGACAAAGTGAACATGAAGGATGTCCATAAGGGATCTCAGATATGGGTAAAGTAACATCCTGAGAACAAGGAATTCAGGTTGCCAACTTTATCAAAGACATTTCTGCTGGCTAAGCAGCTGTTGCCAACTTAAAGGCAATTATAAAAACAAAAATAAAACATAACAAAAAATGTTTATTTTAAAATATTTCAATCATATTCTATGGGTAACATGGACTATCTGCTAGAGGTTCAGTCTCTAGCCCCCAGCTTCAGCTCTCAGCCCCCCATTCCCATACTGATTTCTGTAGAGAACATAATGGTAAATTAACACACTGTTGCACGATGTGGACGTCGACCTATTGAATATTGGAATGAAAACCCACCCACACAGATTTCATGTAGGACATCAAACAGCCATTAAGAAGAAAGAGAAGGTTCACTTATTAAAATATCCTGAACAACAGTGAGAGAAATTTAATCATTCTACACCATGTTAGCAATCCCCTCACATCATCTAGTCCCCCTTAGTAGCAGTTTTAAAAATATATCCAGTTCATAATATTTTATTAGCCTATATAAAACATAGGATTCATCTGTTCCAAATACCCACTTACTGTTATTCTTAAACCCAATATTTTATTAGTATTTCAAGCTTAGATTCTTATTATTTTGCAAATAAATCATGTGTTTAAATTGTTTTATGCCCCGAGCAATACCAGTACATAACTTATGAGCAGCATGCATTCGTAATTCCACTCTTTCAATCCTTGCTTCACAATATGGCATTATTTATTTTCTGGTACTAGTCCACTAGTCAATGTACCCCAGATATCCCAGGGCACAGACAATAAGTCTGTTACAGTTGCTGACAGAGCTTTGCTCTTTAGCTTAGCTGTATGCATTCTATTTTCCGTTGGAGATCCCCATGACAGTATGAAATAAATAAATAAAAGTGAAAAAGAGAAAAAAAGCCCACCTACAACAATTCAGCTTTGATTTTAGCTGTCAAAGCACTGCCAGTGACTCCAGACAGGGTTCAAAAGAACTTGTATCTACCCAAGTCCTCATATTCAGAAATTTTGAAATTTCCAACATCTGACATGCCACCTTTGTAAGTATAACCAGTTCAGGTATAACAGAATCTGATGCCAGACCACTATCAGCCTTCTTGTAGGCTGAACTGTTTTTCATTTTACCAACAGCTTCCATATCCCGAAGGGTACGTGTCAGAGAACTTGTGTTGTTGACTGTTCTTAGAACTTCCCAAAAACATCTGCTTTGATTTTCTTCTGACTTTACAAAAACAAGCACCTTCCTATTACAAACGGTTTAAGCAAATCCTTGGAAGTGATTGCCAAATCCGGGCTGCACATGGTTTATGCTGTCTTCTCCCTCCAGTTCTTATCTAAGCTCTTCTTTCAGACTCTGACACACTATATGCCAAAGGTGTCTGCAAGCTTCAAAGGAAGAGAAAAGAAGGGGCAGCAGGGAAAACATCCAAGAACAGAGTATACTATTTGCAGTGGGGTTCCAACCTATCGGCACAGACCTGTCTGTCTCCACTAGACTTGTATGTTGTCCATTGTTACGTGACAACAGAGCAAGAGAATAAAATATCATGCTGTACTAAAATTTTAACCTGTACCTGCTGAGCTGGAAATCCCAATGACACAGTGCAGATTTGACAACAATGTATGAACCCGCACTGCTTCTTGGAGCTGTTTATAGGCTCCTATCCAGAACGCTAAAGCATCACTGGGCAACTGTAATGTCAGATTTTAAGCAACATTTTAAAGAGGTGGTAAAATGAGACATGAGACTTCAACCAACAGAAAGGCAGACTGAATGGAGATCCTCAGACAGGCAAGACGAATACACATTGTAAAAACTATCAAGACATTAAATAACAATGATCTAGGATCATTCTCTATGCATTTAGCCTATTTCTGATGAGAGTAGGCTGGGAAAACAAATACACCATTTACTTAGCTATACAAAAGTGCTCAGTAAAGACATGACGAATATAGCTATCTTAGCAGAGACACTTATGACTGTATTGCATTAATATGCCTAGAAACTCATTTACTAAATGCCATTGGCAGAGAATGTACCTTACCACAAAATTTTCACTTCCTTATTTGATTAAAAAAAAAAAAAAGAAGAAAAATAGGAGAAAGGGGTGGTTATAGAGCAAGAAGAAAAGGAAATAGGTGTTCAATCTACAGGAGGGAAGAGGTAAATTCTTATTTTCTTTCTGGCACAATGTTTTATTGTAGGACAAAAATTCAATACAAATATCAAGATCTCTCACTGAAATGGGTCAACATTGTCCATGAGACCTGCTAAGTCAGAAAAAAGAGATGATAGAGAGTGTAAAAGGAGATTAAACTGAGGGTCCAATTCAAGTTAATAATTTTTTACCTGGACAGGATTAGAAAGATGACCTCACTGTTTGATGACATCCTACTGTGCTAGATAAAAATAGTACACTACATTTCTTGAAAGGAAGAGATTCACATTTTGCTATATCTTCTTCAGTGATGGTCACCTGAAATAGAGAAATCAGCACCTCCAAAACTATGACTGGATTTCAATGAAGAAAAGATCTCAAGAACAAGCAGCAAGTAATTCCAGGCTTTTCCCTAAAATGTCACCTTTCTAACCAGCTGTTAACTCTTGTTTGGTTCACAGAAGCAATTAGGACTGACATGCTTGTAGAAACATAAATTAGTATAAAATTTTTACTGCAATAAAGCAGGTTATGATATTTCTGGCACGTTTGAGCTCTGACACAGAATTAGTATATCGATACAAGTCACTCTTATTCCTCACACTTCAGTACAAACCATGAAATTCAGAGTGACTTTTTTATTAGCTATAGAGTAATAACTGAAGCATATTTTTCAGCATTGTTTGTAGCACTGTTTGCGTTTTGCACATCTAGAGCAAATTGTTCAACTGGTAACAACATTTCTTGGAAGACATGATGAGATCTTGGAAAAGTACTAAGCTAGATTCATGAGCTTTGAATAAGACATTGGTAGCAGTGACTTCAGAAACAACTACACATAACCTAAAATTTTGCATATGTTAATTACTTTATGAACTGGAGATTATACATAGTATTCTCCAATATGCTTTTTTACAAATCATCCTTTCAAAATACTAAGCATTCCCAACAGATTTTATCCTAGGATTTCCCTCAGTATGTTACTTTGTTGTTTCCACTAAAGAGGCTAACTCTGTCAGTCAAAAGCTTCATCTTGATGCACTCTTTGCCCAAACAGCACTCCCACCACGATCAACAACAGTGCTCTATTGGACAAAGGCTTCATAATACACAAGCAAGGCATGTGCTATAGTTAAAACTGTATCAGTGGCATTTTGCCATGTATACTTCTTTGCTTTCATCTGTTATTATCACATCCCTTATACCCAACTGAATAGAGAGCATGTGTTCAAGTAGGGTTTGCTATGGGTGAATATGCTCC
Organism: Arenaria interpres; assembly: GCA_013399435.1. Classification (NCBI taxonomy): domain Eukaryota; kingdom Metazoa; phylum Chordata; class Aves; order Charadriiformes; family Scolopacidae; genus Arenaria; species Arenaria interpres. The sequence goes on from VXAK01016393.1 coordinate 108,995, forward strand.
TGAATATGCAATGTGTGCTCTTTTACTGCTGGGTCTTTTATTAAACTACCTGAATATTAGTAGCCTGAAATTGATATGATTAAGGTTTAATGAACTACTGATTAGCACTAATGAACACAACTGAACACACATTTTATTAAATGATTTGTCTCTTTTGAAATGAAAGTAATGTTAGGCCCATTAATAAAAATTATTTGGGTCATTTCTGAGCAACTGTTGCGCTCCTTGGAGAAAAAGGAGAGAAATAAGCCAGTCTGCCATCTGTTTAGTGTTTCAGCAGGTCTAACACATCAATAAGTCAGGGTTCACAGGCTGTACTTTCTAGGCTTAGTAAGGTCAGAGGAAAAAATTAAATAAGTTTCTATGAGTGACTTCTTACAGGAGAGATGTGTCCTTATGTCATGGCAGAATCTGAAATTATACAGCATACAAGAAAGGGGAGGACTTTGTCCCCTAGCTCTAAGTAAAACAATAGGTGTGATTCGAGAAAGGTGGCACGCACATGCACACAAAAAACAAAGCAAAGAAATCCCCTACCACCACACACACTACACACAATAACCAAACATGATTGGAAATATTATTTCATATTATTGCATATTTTCTACATCATCTTCTAGTAGAAAGCATTTTGAAAGCCCCATGTACCAACATCTATCCATCTACCACAATCTACTGCACTAGTTTACATAAAGTCTGAAAGCTTAGAGATGAATATGGTATCCAAAGCACTTTACAGAAACACTGAGGAAGTGTTAATGAACAACTGTTCCCATTACCTGAGGGTAAGATGGAGTTAATTGTCTTTCAGTACAAAGTCATAAAACATTCATAAATACTCTTGGATCTACGATGACAAGTGATGAGAACATCACTTTTAGCTTCTATTTTAGAACCCTATGTCCCACAGTATCCAAAATGACATGTTGGGTTATTAAGACATCATTCAAATTAACAAGCAAGATTGCTACTAAATAGTCGCCCACTTCCTATGTTAACTCAGTTGTCCCCAGGAGGATTTCTTTCCAATTATCCCATCAGATACGAAGGAGGAAGGAGTGACAAGAACACAGCCCAGGGCAGTGTTCTTCAGAGACTGCATTATCTGCTAACAGGTAACATATATAGACAATGCACTTCCAAGCACTGAAAAATTTACTCATTTTCTTTCTATTATAAACACTAATATTTGCCATTCCAGCAGCACAGCAACCCTAAAGTAAAATCTGTGCATTTCTACATGAGCCCCCTATCAACAATATGCATTATATTTAAGGTCTTGATGAGGAGGAGGAAGCTGAAGGAAACCAGTCATATATTGCAGATTTCCTGGCATATTAAAAAAAAAAAAAATAACTGGTACCTGTTGATTTAATGGAGTTTTCTCTAGTGCAAGCTCATTATAGTTTTGAAATCATGTATCCCTTTCTTAAGTCAAGCCCTACTACTGTCAAAAGAAAACCAAAGAACATAGCGAGGGATTCAAAAGCAGTATTATAATATAAACTCTCCGTATGTAAACAGCCAGACCCAATAACACACACATATTAGCTGGAATGATTAATGTAGAAAAATAGCAGCACAAATGGAAAGACTAATGAGACCTTTACAAGATGATTTTCATGTAATTAAGTATAATGGGCTAAATTCTGCTTCAAGTTGTTCCAAAGAGAAACCAGAAGAATTCCTATGCATTTCGGTAGATCTAGTCCTCATCAAAAAGAGAGAAACAGCCAGCAGAATTTGACCTATTGCCGAAAATGACAGCTTAGCAAAACAGCAATTTTTCTCTACCATGCACCTAATCAAATGAATCCACAAAGTCTCAAAATAGATTTCTTCTTAGAAACCGTGAAAGATTTAGGGCATAATACAGAAGAAAAAGACAGAGCACACAGAAGTGGAAGTCAGCAGTTGCAACAGGCTAACCTTGGGAAGTCACAGGGAATCTCCCTAAGAATTTTAGTCTTTGGACTATCTTTATTGATGAAGGGAGGGTGTTGATGGTCACCTTTGCCAGCATATTGATATACACAAAGGGAAGAGATTCTCCGTTTTGCTATTGATTGTTTATGGGGATGAAGAGGTACAGGAAAACTGTGTAGAGAGCTTCCCTTTGGATGAAACTGAGAAAAACCACCCAAGCAAGACCCCTGCACAACAGCCACTGAAGTGCTGAGGCAGCTACACAAGGAGCTGGAAAGGCCTTACGACTGCTGGCAATGGGCATTGCTGCCAATTTTAAAAGATTTAGTAAGGGTTTCAGCATGCACCAGTGATGAAGGTGGGACTTCAGAGGGCACAATCTCCCTACAGAAACTCCTGTGATCTCCTCCTGAATGTTGCCTTTTAATCAACAGTTCCTCTGTTACCAAGACGAAACACTTTGTCCTCACTTAATAAGTAGAGAGTTTCTTCAATACCAACATGCACAATTTATTTGTTATCTCCTCACCTGCTTAAGTAGACAATCTTCCTAATTGTTTACAGAGAAAACATTCACTTTCATTTGTGAATTGCGACAGCATTATTTTAAAGAGTAGTAAACCAAATTCAAACCTCAGTGTTAGATGTCAGTTTTAATTAAAAAGCAAAGTAGAAAATTAATACATGCTTTCAACTTGCAGAAGTATAACTCAGGGTAGAATACTACAGGTGGGGGGTGGTGTTTTTATTAATTAGGGTATTCAACTAAACTACCATTGCTAAAAATCACCTAGAATACCTAAATTAGTAAGCGGGTTCCCACGAAATGTCACATGAATGTATGTCATGCAAGAATTATTTATGGAAATAAGGTCCATAGTATATATATACTGTAGACAAAAAGTAACAGTGGTTTTAAGAAACAAACATTATAAAATACTAGCATGAGGGCAAGCATTTAGTATGTGATAAATCAGACTTTCTAGGGCATAAAACAAAGACTAGCTGCTTGGGATCCTCTGTGAGAAAGTTTTTCTATAATAGACATGTTTTAATCTGGTACTATGTATGCCTGGTGGTTCCAATGGGCTTCTGCTTTGATTCACAACTAAAATTGTTTCTAAGACTGTGGTCATAATTAAGTTATAAATGAATATAGGAAATACTAGGAAAATACTAGGAATACTAGGAAAAATCTGTATTAACATACCAAGACATTTTACTTAGCCTTATCTCTGAGGAAACTGTGTTGAAAGACAAAACAGTCACTTTTAGGACTTGTAACGCAAAAGGGAGTGGCAGGATTTATACACAAAAAACCACTGTCTTTATTAGTAAGTGGCTTAGTCATATTTCTTTTTAATAAAAACATGGAACTTACTCGCTATAAACTTTAGGAGATGCATGTTATTTGACACAAACAGTGAGTCTATATTTCTCTGCAATGAAAAAATTCACATGACTGTTTAGAAAATACTCCCTTGGTTTTGTAATAAGTATTAAGCATCAACAAATCTATTTCTATTTAATTACGAGTAAATTAGAGGTTGTTTTAAGCATAAATAATTTGTTTCATTTTTAGTTAAGACTTCTCAGGGGTTGGAAGACAGCTAAGACAAAACCAAAAGCTTAGGAATAAGAAATTTTGAAAAAATAATTACTTCTTCATTTCCGAGGGCAAAAAAAACCTAAATTCTGGATTATCTCAGCATCTTATAAAGAGATAAAACATTAAAGTTATGTACCAAAACCCATACATTATTCATGAACTGTAAAACATGCATTCTTAACTAGTTATCCCCCCCAGAATGTAATTAAACCCAATGGCTCTTCTTTCAGGGCACGTAAGAATAATAAATGAGACTGTTAAATAAAGAATTGAATTAAAGTTCCTGGGAAATTTATTTGACAAGAATTTCCATTATGAGGACAAAGAAAAAAAAAAAAAAAAAGACATATTTTCAGTTGCTTGTACAACTACAGCTTGAAGAGTAACTGGTCCTAGAAAAGACATGGCTAAATTTAACAGAAGTATGTTCTTTTTATCTACGCAAGTTATCTCTCCTATTTAAACTTCCTTACCTATGTCAGATGATTGACAGCTGGATACCATTCAAGACACCTGCATTTGGTCTGAGTGGCAGCCTGAAAGTCTCAGGGGGACTTTTCTGAGCTTGTACCACAGGCAACGGGTCAAAATATTTACTTCAGACAACAACCATGAAACTTCATTTGCTGCTGTTATTTTCTTCCTAATTAAAGACTCATTTCAAAGCAGAGTGGAAATAATGTGTCTGCTGTGGTTAATATTTAATCAGTAGTCTAGCATGCCAACAATGTATCCCTTGTAATAGCCCAGGGTCAGAGCCCTGGATCCCACTGGGATGCCATATGGCTGTGTCCAGAAGACTGGAAGCCACAAATGACCCATCATGGGTTGAGTGATAGTATGAATCAATGAGGATCCTAATTATTGTGTTTGAAGAGCTGACTCATCCACTGTGGGAGTGAACATTATCTTAACAACCTTGAGTGTTTCACATCATAATATGCAGTGTGCTATTATCAAAAAAATAAAGTAAACCAGATTCAAATTAGCCAAGTTTTTCTAGACATTTACTGTTAAATAATTTAAATATGATTTATCTGTATGTAACACAAGCTTGATGCTTGTATTGGTTCTCCAGTCCAAGGATAACATCATAGATAAATTCTGGTTTGGATCTATTTAGAATCCAGACTCCCAAAAGTCCACATGAGTACTCCATCCTTTCTTACTCGGTTACAACATGAGAATTATTTGAAATCCATTTTTGCAAATAGAATATTTCTCTCAGATTTTACAAGGACCTGGACTAGATTTTGAAATGCAGAAATTGGGAAAGTATTCAGGTGTACATTCAACCCTCAGTAAGAACACGCATGTCTAGAATAAGGCATCTTCTGAACTAATATCAAGCCTGGATTTGCTGCTCCTATGTTTAGCAAACCTAGAAACCTATCCATAAGATGCCCTCTAGGGAGCATAGCATCCCCCTTCACTGCACTCTTCTAGCAGCTAAGTACATTTTCCCAGTGTGTTCGAACTCCTGATAAACGAAAACCTCATTACTGTTTCTGATTCATTACTGATATCTCAGAAAGTAATTTGCTCTGAAAAAGGGACTGCACTCTAGAGATTGCAGGATCCCACCTTTTGTAGCAGGATGTTAGGCAGATAGGATACCATCAAGGATCTTTGGGGAAGAGGAAGCTGTAAATAAAACTAATTTCAGCAAGACACAGTGGTGAACAACTGCTCATCTTCCACCCTTAGTTTCAAGCCAACGCTTAATTATTTAACCAAAGTGAAACTGGAAACAGTTGCTGCTCCAGCAGCCAATTGTATGACACAAGTTTAAGGTTTAAAGACCACACCCAAAATTCAGACTCAAAGAGCATCTCACAGGCAGATCCTTCTTTTACCGAGACTGAATTTTCTTTTTTCTCATTAGAAGTAGGGTAGTTTGCCTACTGCATGAGGATGACTCAACTCAGCACGCAACCTCCGGCAGAAAAGAGTTAGTATAGCTTTAAATTTTATCTCCCTCTATTGCAGAGCAGATGACCATTAAGCCTGTCTTGCAGGTACTTCCTAAAATACAGATCAGGACTTAGGTTCACTCAGTGAACGTGGGGCAAAAGGATCACTAGCATGATACGCTAGCCAACAGAAATCCCGTAGTCAGTATCTCCACTGGCGTATTCCGGTGAATCTCAGAGGTACCTTATCGCAGAGGTACCTTGGGGGACATACGCAGGCTTGATCCCGCTCTTACTCCTGACTTTGCGCTGAGCAAAACGCACTATCCTCCGCAGGCGCTCACCCCACGGCTCGCTGCTGCGGGCCAGAGGGACCCTCGCCCCCCAACTTGCTCGCAAGCCTCGGGCCAGCTGCCCACCTGCGGGGCGGACCCACCAGCAGCACCAGCAGCTCTGCCTCACCTGCTCCTCCGTCTTTGCCCGGTTCCCGAGGGAGCCTCACGCGTGACCCGGGACAACCCAGTGCCGGTCTTTAGTCCCCTCTAGCGGCTGAACTGCTCACAGTGCTCTGAGCTGCTGCCACTGCCTCCCGGTTAACTCCTCCCCGGCCCTGTAGCCAGAGGCTCACACCTGTAACTCCTGCACAACGCATTCCTGTGAATGAGCCATCCAAGAAGGATTATTCTACTATTAGCTGGCTCCTGCTGTGCCAACAAAGGCTTTCCACTCACACCGTCCACAGAGTGTGGCTAGAAAAAGACGCAGCCTCAAAGGCTTGGATGATACTTAATCCAAGCAATCTACTTTCTGAAAAAAGAGTTTGCTACCCATCAATAAACTATATTACAAAATTAGAAAGCAATCAGTATAATTATCAAGAAGTGAAGAAGTATTCCAAGACCTACACATTTCCATGAGTTCTCCAGCCATCTAGTGCTGCTGGTTTGGATTCTTTCAGGAGGCTTATCAAATTGGGAAGGATTCTGCCTAAGATAGAGCATTTTTTCTAGTTAAAAAGATACATCCTTTGCTCTTTCATCTGTTAGAGGCTTCCATTTTGCAGCTGGATCCAGGCCAAACTATTAGTCTCTGAAAAGCAGCACCGATTTCATTGAGACTCCCCACTGGAGTCGTAGCATGGACTAATTTTGGGACTTTCATCATTGCAAGCCATGAAGTAAATGGACTTTCTATTCAGCTTAGCTCTGGGATTTGGGAAACTGTACAAGAACCTCAGAGTTCTCCAACTCCTGGCCTGAAAAACCACAGAGAAAACCTCGAAAACAAAACTTCTAAATGCTAAAGAAATAGAGACAAATAGAAAGAAGTGTGTTGTTCTTAGGAAAAGAAACAAACCGAAATTGACACTGAACTTTGTTTTGTGTCATTTTTGTTGTTGATAATTTAAAGAGCTATAGTTGATGATCAGAATCAACAATCAATTTTACAGTCAGTAGTCTGAACCAGTGAAATCACTGGCAGAGAAAAGGTAGCAGAAATATTTAGAGTTAGATACGTAAGAATTCTAAAACTTTTCTCAACTAGAGTTTTTTTTTTTTTCTAACTAGATAGTAAATGTAAGAATGCAGCATACATATAATCCCTTTGTGTGTTTCTCATGCCTTGTCACCAACAGTCTGTCTAGAAAAAGAGAAACTAAAACACTGGAGGAGTCATCCTCCAGGAGCATGCATAGCTCTCATTTAGCCCTCAGTAAACAAACAGACCAGTTATGGAGGAAGGTGGGCAATCTACAGCATCCCAGGCACTTCTGTCTCCAACCAGGCTGAAGATTATGTGTCTGTGCAGAGTAATACAGCACAGCAGTTTCTAAGTGGCCTTGTAGTTCTTCACTGCTCTCTGCATTTGTTGGGCATTTTTTCATTTTACACGTTGTTCAGAACTTGCTGCAGTGATTTCAGAAGTTATATAACTGTGTCAGATGCTAATATGAACGACAACTATTTCTCTGGCTCTATTTTTCCAGAAATCCTTCTGGCACTGCTTTTCATGGAAACACTAGTACAGCAATAGCTGCAGGGAAGTGGTGGAACTCTTTAGGCACAGTAAAGATCATCTTTTAACTAGCAGACTGTTATTAGTTTATTCCTACATTTCTACATGATGTATTGCTTTGCTGATCCTATCAGATTATGTTAGCCATTAACTATCTAAACTTCAAAAAAAGCAAAGACAACTTATTTGTCTTTTATATTTTAATGACATTTCATTTCCCCAGCACCCTGTTCAGTGTTAATAGTCCATATAAAAGCTCATTCTCATTATTAAAGCATAAAAGAAGAGGGAAAAAGACACAGAAGGGAAAGATTGCAGCATGGTCATTGCTCTGAGTCCCATCTCCTAGATTTACCAGGTGTTTGACCAAGCTGAATTTGATCAGCATGTTATGTTACTGGCGGTCTACGGAGAGAAATTATTATCTCAAAGCACATTGCAAACAGTGAGTGAATTCTACAGAAAGACACCCCTGTGAAGAACGAAGGATGATTCCTTATTTAATCAATGAGGGGAAAAATGAAGCACAGAAAGGTTAAGTGACTCATCAAGGTCACACCGAAGATGTTGATTCTGCTCACAATAAAATTTGCTGCAACGTTAACAGGAGTGAGAGTAGATCAAATTCAAAGACAGAGTTAGCATCAACCCCAGATTGTGGATTAGCAGCACTGACCTTTCCACCATGAAGGCACATTTCTTTCCAAAACAAGATTACTCTCGGGAGGAAGATGACTTGTCTGCTTTTCTATTCAGATATGAATACCTCTATGTAAGATATCCAGGCAATCTCACCCTATATCCTCCATATACACATAGACTGTGTTAGGCAATGAAATACATCAGAGCAACATGAGCTTGTATAAAACTATGCAATTTATTACTGGTGGTATTATTTGCCCAAACAATAAAGTAATGTTTCAGAGGAGGCAAAACCACTTTTTCAGCTCTGGTGAATAATGCTCTGTAAAGTAGGGAGAAGGGCTAGAGCATAAAACAGGAAAACGGAACCGTTTGGCGACGGCAGTCCTTCATTCAGACCTTGTCATGAAAACCACATTTGCATTTCAATACAATATTTTTGTCAAAGGAAAAGGTGAGTTTTCTTTAAGTATATAAAGTGAATCACAACACTCCACACAAAGTGAATTAAACACTCCAAATGACCTTTATGCTTGTTCGGTCTGATTTGCTAAGATGTTTCTGTTCTGAACCAAATTCTTACTTTTTCCTTTGATTTTACAGTTTGGCTGGTGAACTGAAAAAAAAAATCAATTCATCACCTAATTTTTATCATGATTTTCCAGATGAGGAACTGAAGCCCAGAGAAATCCTGCGAATTCTTCAAGCTAGGACAGAAAGTCTGTGGCAGAACAAGAAATTGGATCAACCCTGCCAGACCTGTGCTAACATCATCATGCTTTGATCATCCTTTTTGTCTGTGCCAACATATCGGCAGCATTTTGTTTAGCTGCAACAGATGAATCAAACATATGAACTAATATGAAATGGGCAGAGCGATGTGATCTAAAGAAGATCTAAAGAAGCTTTTCCTCTGACAGCATCCATTAGATTTAGGAAGAGAGGACGGAAAAAGAAGAATCTCAACAGTGGCGCTCTGCTCTATACAAGAAGATTGCCTGGTTCTGCCAGACACACAAGGTACCTACAATAAGGAACATCCCACTGCTTTCCAGCGTGCATCTTCCAAAGTAAGCTGGTTTATGCCCAAAGAGTGCACAGCCTAATTGTATAAAGCCACATGTCCATCCCATCTTGTTGCTCCCTGAGCAAGAAGCCCTCCTAAAGGTGTTCAGCTATCCAGATTAACACAATCAGATTGGAACAGGTACTTCTTCAGCAGCTTTGTCTCTCTGATGGCTACTGCTGTTACTTCTGCATCACTTTCTACTACAGCTGGGTTATTTCAGTTTCTCTTGATGCTTGAAAAAGAAAAGCTATCAGGGATTTCTTTGTACCGGGACATGTCAGGGTTAATCACTGCTGCTCCTCGCCTCACTTCAATCTGGTTAAGTTACTCAAGATTTCCCTACATGCCATGCTTGTCTCAATGAAGACAATTATGAAACATAAAAGGAGGAACATCAGAGTCTCCTGGAACAACCTGAGTGCTGGCTGCAAGTCCAGTGACACAGCTTGAAAAGATGGCAATGAAAAACAAATATACCTCAAATTCCCTAGCTATACAGATACCGCTTAAGCATATTACAAAGCATTATGTGAACTACTGCTCGCCTTCCAGTCCTGTTTTCAGCAAACATTTAATTTGCAGTGCTATAGCTCTGGATAATGTGTTATTATGTTGATTGTTCTTACTTAGGAAAAGATCCAAACCACAGCATTTGAAGCCAGAATCAGCATACCCCAAAAAACTGGGTGTGCTCATATGAGGAATGTTTGAGATCAACAGATTTTTTCAATTTTTCCTCTCCTATATTTTAAACATGAAGGGAACCTTTTACTAGTTTACGGGTTCAAAATTTCTTGGACCTCAGAATAGAAATTCAAGGCTCAGCAAGGGACTCTGGGCAGTGCCAAAAATGCACACTCTCAAAAATCATGGTGATCTCCTGCAGCATGATTGCTCACAGCAGAGTGTTGTCAAGGGGCTGGGCAACTAAGAGAGGATCATAAACTCCCATTTGGATACACCAGCACAACAACCATTTACTCCTTTTCACTGTACATCCAGCATCAGAAAGCTTTTAGCCATGTACAGGCCATCTCCCTCACATTCACTTGCAAAGACCAGTTCCTCTGCCACAAGCAATGTGTGCTCAGCAAGGCAGCCCCTGCAGGGTTGGAATAAGCTTAAGTGAAGTTAATGAACGTTCATGAAGTTAATGAACAGTCAAGAAGGAAAAGCAGGAAAGAAATCAAAAAATAAAATGTGAGAAGGGCAAGAAAGCAAACAAAGGGAAAGATGGAGTGAGAAAGCTGCCATCCCTGCTGCAGGGAGGTGTTCCCACCCCACGGTGTGTTATTTCAAGGTGATGTGATGCAAAGCAGCCAGGCCAGAGTTGGAGGGAGGGGAACTGCAGAGCGGGAAGGGAAGACAGTGCTCAGGTCAGGCTGGCAGGGCAGAGCGTCTTGAAGACCTCGGCAGAAGGAAATACCTGGAGCAGAGGTGTTAACTTCAGCAACTGACTGTCAGCTGCCTGCAACTGATGAGAGGGTAAGGGAAAAAAGAAAAGGGGTGAAGGGAGACTGGGCCGTGTTAAAAAGCAAGTATCCAGTTTGATAACTGAATTTTCACCCCTCTGGAAATACTAAAAGCTATATTTTGGGTTTCTCTTCTTTTCTAAGGATACAATATAGAAAGCAGACTGCAGCAGATGAATCAAACACACAAACATATTTATGGGCTGTTTTTAACTTTTTTTTAAATATATAAATATGGCAAAAACAACAAAAAAAATATAGTGGAAAAACATTATAGATATCTCCTAGAATTAAAAAAAAAAAAAATGTTTTTTTTTTTAAGAAAAATACCATATTGGTCCAAGATTCAATTATCACCTTTTGATTTGATCACAAGCATTACCACTGCTTTATCAGGCAACTTTCTTAACAAAAGAGAGACATTCTTACTTTTACCATTCCTCTTAGGCAAAGCCCAAACTATCATACCTCGTCTTAAGATGAAGGAAGGGTGCCCACTGTCTCTCCTGTTTCCCTGGCTCCAAATACAGTATTTCTCCTTTTGCAGCTGGGTTGGCTTTCCTGACCATACAGAGTTGCCAGCTGGTTGAAGGTATTCTAATGGCTTCATGATTGAGAGACTTCGGTAGCTGCCTAGCAGAATATAAAGGAGACTCAGCCCTGCAAATCCACCTGCAAATTATTAGCTTTTTGCATGAGTAAATCCACTGTAATAAATTGATGAGTAGCCCCATTATAGTGTTCGCAGAACTGAAACATAAGCTAGGAAACACTGTCAAGTGCACCTTTGGATTAGTTGTCTCTATAGGCAAGAAAAAATATCTGCAAAACAAGTTCAAAAATCTCTATTACTAACATTAGCAAGACAAAAACCATTGAAATAGCCAACTGCAGCTTTTGGATACAGAAACATTAGTATTGAAAAGAAGGAAGGTGTGACAATAATATCAATAACCTGATCAGTAAGAAAAGTGTTTTTTACAAATACAGCCTTAAAGGTTACCAGAAATCTACTCACCTACCATTCATTACAAATTTTTACTCCTCAGTGGACCTGCTCGTGCCACTCAGTGCAAGAGGACAATGGAGACAGCATGCTGAGAAGCACAGACAAAACAAATGAACTTAGTGTGATGGAGAAGAGGGGAATTCAGGTGAAAACAGGGTAATCTGGTTCAGTAATCTGATCATCAAACTTTATTATTTGAAAATCTTGCATATATATTCTCTATATAACATGCTACATGCAGAGAGTTTAGTTTTTAATTAGGTCAAGCCTGCAAAGACCTCCTGAAAATATAGGAAAATCCAGTTCTTCAGGTCCCAGTAAAACATTATTTATGGCATAAGAATTGTGACAACTTAATTACATACACAAACAATATCTCCTATAGAAATCGCCTTGCACACAGGACAGATACTCAAAGGGACCAGAGCTAAAGCTGAAAGGGTAACTTCTAGGTCAGACATTTCTAGTGCTTGATTTTGCAGTCTAAATAACGTTCTTCAAATGTAAGAGATTTTATATGATAATTAGTGATGTAGGAATTACTATCATTATTGCTGTCAGTATGTTGCTTCATCAGAGTTTTTCAGAACTCAGCCTCTGAAGATGAAGTGTAGTTTTTGTTTTATAGCTTCTTTCATGCAAACTATGTCCCCAAAATGTCAGAGTTAACTGAACTGTCACAGAGTCAACTGAGCTGTAGAGAGCGTAACAAAGGGAAAGAGAAATAAGGAGGCATAGGCAATGGAGGGAAAAAAAACAATGCCCAACTATTTTCACTTGAGTTAGAAGATAGAAAGACCACGCTGTGACAGAGGTGAGTATTCTATCAATCTCTTTTAATAATTATGTTTTATTAGGTATTGAGCCATAATACTGTAAGATAATGACATGTAAATGGGACCCTCTGACAGTGCAGCACTGAACCACTCTATTGATGTCTGCCGGGCTCTAGACAATACAACTATATCAGTACCTAATTTTTTAAGCCCCACTTAGTTATCTCACACAGAGCCCTATACAGAGCCCTATTACTATCGCAGTATTGATATATTGCTTTTTACTACCTTGTGTTCACAGCTGTGGAGTAGCATTAAAAAACACAAACAAAAACCTAAGACAGGCCAAGTTATCAAATCTCCCCCACCCTTCAGTACTTCTTGTAGGAGAAAAAGAAAAAAAAATAAGAAAAATCAATAAAAGCAACCACTAGGGTTTTGGAAGAAGACCTAGCACATACTGTTTCAGAAATACAAGTGCTAGGATAAAAAGCTTACATGAAATGCACATGCATATACAAAGGACAACACTCCAAAATACAATACAAACTACTGTTTGAGAGATATCAGACCACAACTCTTCACTGTTGCAGAAACATAAAAAAAAGATGCAAGGGGAAGCATAATCAGTATCAAGTATACTCATCAGCTCCCACAGAGAAGAGTTGCAAGCACATTTGCAAAACAGCCATTGCTTGAACCTTCCACATTTAAAAGGGACTGCTCCAGATAGACACCTCAGGCAAAGATAGTCCCCAGGGTAAATTCAGGTTGTATTTTCCCAAGGGGAAATTACCTTGTTATTCCGGACAGAGTTTTTCATCCAAAAATGAGAAATTGTGAATACCAGCCATGGTCATTAAAAGGCTTACATATGTATGGTCAATCACCATCAACCCCATTGAAATTGTCTCAGTGGACCATGTGCAAGGGTTTATAAAATTTCAGTCACCGACTAGACACAAGAGTTATTAGAGAAGTAAAAGTATCTGTGCATAGTTAAAACCTAAAAGATTTTTGTGCTTGCTTGAGCAACAACCTGAATGGTTCTGCCATTGCTTGTGATGTGATTGGAACAGCTTAGGATTTTAAATTTGTATTTCTTTAGATGCATTTTCATAGAAAGTGTACTGGCATGTCAGTGGCTTGCAAGAAGAAAGTGAGAGTTAGCATTTTACCACTTTTTTCCACAGTTTCCTCATATTCCCAAGACAGAGGTGAGGAGAGAACTGGGTTCTGAGGAATCATGTTAAAAATTAAAATAAGGCAGACGTGCACATTTTTAAAAATGCGTTACCAGCTTCCTGACTGAATGTCTATTTTTATTGTTTACTTCTAAAGGGGAAGAAGCACAGTCCATTTCTAACATTCCCAGGTTTAGTTTGCTCATCTTGCTCCGCTCCAGTGAGAGATCTGTACCACGGAAGAAGGAAGAACAGCTACTCATTCCTCTCCAGTAGACTGCTTATACACACACAGGAAAAGAGATACTTTCAACCTGTTTGAAAAATACTTTCAACCTGCCCATTTCTAATGACTCTAAAGTCATTAAACATTCAGCTTTAACAGAGGTCTACAGAGTAAATTACATACCTAGTCAAGTCTGTTGCTTTGGTAGCGGGAAAGAAATTTGTATTCTGACCCCCACAATAATCTGTAAGTCTTCAACCTTTTAGGAACATTTTGAGGAAAATTCAGCAAAGTTTTGAAAGTGCCAGCCACAACCAAAGTATTATTAGAGATGGACTGGATTCAGTGGGAATCACAACAGGGAACCACGTCATAGGTATCTACTTGCCACAAACATAAACTTGTGTAGTAAATACCCAAAGTCAGAAACACTGAGGATTCAAGTGCAGCCAGTCATCTTCCAAGCAGACAGCAGTAACAGTGGCACCAGTTCTGCATTGCAATCCACACTGGTGTAGCACTGGGAACAAGAGGACCTGATCTCTCTCTTTGTTCGTGGCCTTGGAGCTCTAACAGAATCACAGTGAAGGCCGCTTCATGAAATTATACCACAGTCACTCAAATGGTCTCAAATAATTCTTCCCAAACTTCAACCTACAGGAAGTTATTTTCCTGTATGAGACATAACCATCCTGCTTCTCCACACAAACAGTATCATTATGGGAATTTCTATTATCAAAGCGTTCCTTGGCCTCTGCTGGCAGCCACTAAGTTGTCCCACCTATTGGTGGGACTTTTTTCCTCAACTTTAAATTTCCCTTAGTCTTGAAACAAACAAAGCAAAACAAATAAACAAATGAAAAAGAAAAAACAAAACAACCAGTACTTTAATTTACTTCCTAAGCTTGTCTCTTTTTTAAATAGCTAGTACAGGAAATCCCTTCCTACTGACTACAGAGACACTGTTAGAGGAAGGCATTACAACAGCTTTGTTGTACCTTGCAGAGTCCTGCCCACAAGGGAAATGTGTGGTTTCTGGGATTCTTCTGACACAGACTGATTCCCAGTCAAACTGCAGAGAAAAGACAGCATCAGTAACTTTGAAAAAGAGGATAAAGGAGGAGCAGCAGTTCAGGAATGAACAGCTTCGGTTCACTTACAGCAGCTGAAAGATGTATAACAGTAGAACTTGTGTGAACACCTGGAAGAATATTTTTGGGTTGAACTTTAATCTAGCAGTGGATACCATTTCAACTTTTACTTTACACTGCTGTGTTTTATGATTTCATCATTCAGCCTCTTCTCCCACCAAGGTAGGATTTGCTGAGCACATGATCAAAAAGTTGAAGGCCAGCCTCATCTGATTATGTGATGACTGCTCTGTGCTATATATAGATCTGGAGGTTTGCTGCAGGGACTGCCACCACTCACTATGTATGGATCTTCTGTGGGGATTTCTGGCTTCCAGATTCAGCTGCAGTGAACCCTCCCTGATAGACACGATGCAGAACTGAGGTGCACTTAAATTTGAGCACAAAACAAAAGAATTCTTCTTTTGCCTTATTTAAGATGCTTTACCAGATGAAAGCCTGATCTAAAAGGTAATTCACTAGACACAGGACATTCAGGTCAATTCCCACTTCATCAGCAGACTTTGTATGTGACCTCCTTAATCTGTTCCACATTTCTATTTCCCAGCTGCGAAATGGAAAAAATCCCTGCTTCAAAATGATGAGAGGAGAGAATTCATCAAGGATTGTGAAATACTCAGATATCATGGTGAGGGGGAACTTACAAGTACATAGACAGTGATACTTCATTTTAAAAGCTGACCTCTGCTTCTGTAGCATTCATAGTCCTTGCTCTTTTAGACTCATCCCATTTATACCTTATGATTAATATCAGTAATTTAGCATTTCTATTACTCCCTACATTATGATAGGAAATACCAAAAAACAATTAAATAGCTCAAAGAGATGTTTATTGGCTGGGATTCTACACTGCGATTACAGCATTTGGGCCATAGGTCTCTCATGCATTTAGAAGCATTTTTCCCCTGGGTGGCCCCTTCATTGCTTTACTATATCATAATTAAAACTAGATTGCATTTGGAAAAACAAAATGCTGGACGTTTTGTGATGCATTATTCTTGGCCTGGATTTGTTTTGCTTATTCACTTGGTAATTTGTGAAACTCGGTAATTTGCAATGGGTATCCCAGTCATTAGTGCAAATTATTCTCTTTCTACTGTATTTGCATGTAATTGCTTTTTGAAATTAATTCATTTTAATTTCTTAAAAATGATTTGTTACAGGATGTTATTTTCCTTAAGAGGGTTTAATTTCTTAAAAGATTTCTTCTAGGGTTGTAGTTAAGATGCATATTTAGAGGAAGCATTCTTATACATTCACCTCGAAAACGTATGTTTAACGTATTCAGAACTAGTATGTGCCACATGCTGGGCTACACTTAAATTGCTTGTTTGGGGTCAAACAGTCTTATATTTGACTCCCCTGTGAACTAGAAGATTATCCAGTATCCCTGGGGCAGCACTTATACCATACCCACATCACATTACTTTATAGGGAATAAATATACAGGGATGGACAGAGTTTTCACCCTGACTATCACACTGAAATCTTAGACACCTCTGTATATCCTGGACACTTACATGGATTTTTAATTTTTTTTTAAATCAGTGTTTCTCATATATTAATGCATTTGTTGTATACGATATGGGAAGTATATCTTCCCCCATTTGGAAAGTAAAGCCACATTATGATAAGACAAATTTTCTAGTGGAGATGAACACTGAACCTCAGCTATAATCACCTGACCAGCACATTCTCCTTTTGTGCAGCTCCTACACCAGTGAAATTTAGAGCACCCATGAAGACCCTTGGAAATGTGGTAAAGAACAAACAACTCAATAGTTTAAGTGAGCAGTCTCAGAATCAGAGGGAATAGAAAAACAGCTCCATATCACTAAAATGATTCTCTGAGCTTTGGTGAGGCTCTAGCTAAAGCTCAGGTTGTAGGCCGTTCCTCCTGGTGACATTAACAGTTCTTTTAAAATAAGGAACAAAATTATTGTGTGATGAACCTCAAGCAGAAGCTCAAGCCACTGGGTTTTTTTTCAGGACATTGCTGGCTAGTAGTTAAATATCTGCTTAGCAGAGACCTGAATATAACCTTTTCCTTCAATGACTCCAGTCACATTATTAAAATTTCAGCCATTACAGGCAACAAACTAAATTTTTGGAAGGTGACACTGACTAAAAAGTAAAAATACAATGGAAATTTGCTTTGTACAATGTTTCCTTTCAAAGTGATATGCCTTGGGCTGTTTAAATCACTGAATGTCAGTGTTCATCTTCATTTCAAAACTAACTTTACCCAGACACAGTGGATTACCCAGCAGATATCTATCTATGCATGCCTCTTGGTTGCACAAAAGTCTCAATGAGACTTTGAGTACCATAAGGCATTTTTATATCACTTATTTAAATTAGCATGTGTATATGCACACACACAATATAATACCTACCATATAGGATACTGGCATAATACTAAGGCTTTTGCATATGAGCAAAAGAGAAACCATCCCCATGATATGTCCCAGCGCAACTGGACGATTCTGTGCAACTGAAAACCAAGGCAAAAGAGGCCAGATACCACATCTACTGAAATACCCCATTCTCACATGACTAGTGATCACAACAAGCAGTAGCTCATTTAGTTTATTTACTAAGTACTGAGAATACTCTCTGCAGTGTATATAACACAGGGAAGAAAGGGACACTGTACTTGCAGGAATTTTCACTCTAGGAGGCAGACAGGCAGCAGCTGGTACACAAAGCAGCAAAGCAAATGGAGTAAGTGCACCAAAATATGTGGTGTTTGCGGCTAGCAAGCCTGCAACAGCTGCAAAACCCATGGGGAATGAGGGCTTGGAGAGGAAGGGTAAAAAAGGAGTAGTTTTTATATCCTAACTGGTCACCCTTCCTTTTCTCCTTTCTCCCCCCCAAGATGGGGGAAAAGGAGGAGTTTGCTCTTGTCGGCACTTAGCAGGTAATCTCCTTGGGAGACAAGCAAACAAATGGTTAGGTTTCAGGACATTTTTTTCTGAATGTTATGTTCCCTAAATAAAATAAAAACCGTTGTGGGGAGTAGACACGTTACAATTTTTGTTTCACAGAGATTCTATTTCTAGTCCAGACTTTTGTCTGAGTAGGTTTTCTCATGGATGGCAAAAAAAAGTTGGGGCAAAATATTTGTGGATGTGGAGTTATGCAGAGATTTGAGGACTGAAATGGAAAGCTTAAACACTTAAACCTAATGGAGGAGGTGCAGAAAGTTCCCCAGTACTGAACTTTAAAGACAGTTTTAATGCCATTAGGTAGAAATGGACTGACTGGTGTATAACATGACAGGCTGGAAAGCCAGAAAGAGCAACATACTAAAAAAGCATAACAAACACAACTAGAAGCAGTGTACCAACTAAAGTCCAAAGCCATGTTTTCAGATGAATAGGAACACAGGCCAGATTTCTTCCAAGAGGGAATACCTCATTTACAGAGCCCTCTAGATATTCACTGGGATCATTCAGCTGACTTACACTGAAGAACCACTTTCATTTAGTTTTCTGACTTCCACACTGGCAACATAATTTTGGCTATTAGCATTTCTCCAAGGATTATTATTCTCTGAGCAGCAAAGAAATTTTCCCTTTCCCTCACCAAAAAAATCTTAGGAGAACAGCAACTATCCAAAAGGGAAGAGCTCAAAGCAGAATCAAACTGGATGCCTGAAAGCTGGGAACTACCTGACAAAACCACAGCTTGTGTAGGAGGACAACCGCACTAATCTGTTATATTTCCACAATGTATTTCTTTCCAGCAGTTCAGTTTTCTCATTCTTTCTGCAATCTAGAGGATACCTCTGTAACAGCTACAGCTCTATCAGTACTGGGAATGTTCATAGAAATGCTTCATTTTATCATATAGATGCAGCCAGAGCATATAGAAAAAAAAAAGGAATAGCTGTTTCCCTATTTTAAGAAGCTTTTGACTTCTGATGACTGGATGAGCTAATCTGGGTAAAGCTTATTGATGTCCCTAAAAGTTTTCAGTTCAGATATTAGTATCGTTTGCACTACCTGCTCTAGGAAGTTTTTCACATCCCCTCTTGTACTTTGGTAGTGGATAACTGTGCCCATATAATAGGTAGGATGTACTACAATTTGAAGGATGAATATTCCTATAATGTTTGTGATTTTCAGACTGAATAGAAGCTAAATAAGAAGTTGTTCTTGCTACAGGTATATGTCCTGGTTTTCAAGTACAACCAGGTAGAGCTGGATAAGGAAAACTGGAAGTCAATGTAACAGAAGAACAATTTATATTTCCTCCTCTGAATTCTGCAGGTTTTATTCTCATTCATCTTCTATTGCAAAATTGATGCCAGCTTCTGGTTCCTCCTTTTTACTCCAGGGGAAATAAAGGTCTTCCAGGAATGAGACGCCCAATTACACACGTTTTTCCCTTCATCACACACTCAGAGCTGGGGAAGCTCAGGCAGAGTTGAAATAACTCTTGCAGAGTTATTATTAAGAGGATGAGGGGTGATGTCGTTGCTCTCTACAGCTTCCTGAGGAGGGAAAGTAGAGAGGGAGGTGCTGATCTCTTCCCCAGGTATCAAGTGACAGGACACATGGGAATGGTTCAAAGCTGCACCAGGGAAGGTTTAGACTGGACATTAGGAAGCATTTCTTTACCAAGAGGGTGGTCAAACACTGCAACAAGCTTTCTAGAGAGGAGGTCGATGCCCAAAGCCTGACCGTGTTTAAGACACATTTGGACAATGACCTTAACAACCTGCTTCCTTATCTTTTGGCCATCCCTGAAGCGGTGAGGCAGTTGAACTAGACAATCACTGTAGGTCGCTTCCAAATGAAATAGTTTAGTTCTATTCTATTCTATTCTATTCTAATGTTCTGGTTGATATTTAGAACAGACAATTATATCCCAGGAGCCAAGAATTTACTCATATCCAGAGGCGATGAGTCAGCCCTAGAGTATCTCGACTCATTTTTGTAGAGTTACACCCAAACTAAACTTGTGTAAATGAGTAATGAACTAATGACCTGATAAAACTTGAAGAATATGCCAAAGAAGAAGTAGTGAGGATGACAGATGAATCAGGCAGAACAAGCTCTGTTACTTGGTCCATTGTTGTCCTGGGTCCATTCAAACAAAATATACTTACTGCAGAGAAATCAATACGAAACATCTGGGGAGAAGAGATATAGGCCTCATCGGCACTGTATCTTGGGAGCTGTATCCTAGAATGGAGTGACTGTAAAGTAATTTTGTGAGTTACGCTGCATAAGCCATGGTGAACGCCACATTGGTGGAAGAAATGCTAGATGCTAGAGTATGGAGACAGGATATAGAGAAATGATTTACCTCTGTTACATTCACGATGCTGATACCAGAAAACTGCATAAATTTTTAATAGACACATTTAAATATATTATAAACACGGGTGAGGGGGTAGGGAAATACCAGACAAATTATTTCAAGACTGGAGAAAATATTTTACAGTAGCAGACTTAGGAAGTTCAACCTGTTTACTTTATCAGAAGAAAAGATTGACAGCTAACTTGATGTCAGCATATAAATATCTTGATGGGAAGAAAATGTGCTAAAACAGCACCTTTATTATTAAAGTGAGGAAAGACACAGATTCAACATTCTTAAAGATAAACCAGACAAATTGAGAAAAAAATCACCCACTTCTTTTTTTTTTTTTAAAGTGTGGTCAACCAAATAAAGCACACTACAAAAGTAAACAGTGAATATTTTCAGATCAGGACTAGATATTTTCCTTGAATTCTTGTATTTTAGTCAGCCCTAAACCTGAGTTCAGTACAAGGGCAATTAGGTGAAAGTTAATAGCTGGCAGGAGATGGTATGCCAGCATAGATGATAAAATGGTTCCTTCTGACCTGAAATACTGGATCCGATGCCTGTCCACTTGCCTACAATGGACATCCCTAACTGCCTTTGTATTTATATGATTCTGAACACAGGTTTCACATATCCTTTAAGGCGCACTAACTCATGAGTGGAAATTTATTGGTAGTTTTGCACTCCTGCTTAAGATGTCTGGAAAGGGGGAAGGATGACCCAGAAGCCTCTCCTTACTGTTTCAGAAATTATTCTCTTCTTCAATAACTCCCTTGGAATAAAATAAAATAAATAAATAAATAAATAAATCAACCTCACAAAACCCTCCAGAATATCAGTAGAGGAAACACTTAGACAACTTTAATGATACTTACCAGAGAAATGCTATTTTGCTATTTCAGTGATTTCTACATACTTTGTAAACTTACTGTTTCTAAGTCCTCTGTTAAACAGAACAACAGCAAAACCTGTAGCTAGTCCTATTTTAGTGGCTTGAAAGACATTGATAACAAAACCAGCAGCTTTTCTTTTCCCTTCCAGAAAGCAGCAATGTCAGCTAGAATTGGCAGCATGTTGAAAATAAAGTGAAGCCCCAAACAGTTGAGAGACGACTGTTGACATTTGCCACACCGTTGTACCTCTAGGCTTCTTTCTCTGTAATTCTGTACAAGACTTGCCAGTTTTGTGCTGCTATTTAAAAACAGGATTGGGGCAAGTTAAAGTGAACTGTTAATTCAATAACTCTATTCCTCTGTCGTCACTCTGGTGATTACCTTTTCAGAATGACAGTATGTGTTTCAATTGAAAGAGTTGACAGTTTTTCTATATATTCATTGTAACTTTTTTATAGAACTATTATTTTTTTTTCTTTTGTTTGTTTCTTTTTTTCCTATCCTGTTTGCTATTAATGTACACCACATTGGTAGTAACCAGTATTTGTTAAGTGTGAACAATGTCCTTCAGGACATTTAAGAGCCAAGAACAAATAGGTCTCAGTTCTAGGCAACTTTTACTGAAAACAGAAAATATAATTCAGAAAAAATAAAAAAAAATCTTAGCTGATCCAGAGAATAAACTTCTCACAGACTGATGCTGTTTCTAGCATGATCATATATCATATAGGGTATTATGGAAGGCCCAGATCCAGCCACTCCTGCTAGAGAATTCTACAGATTTCAGTGGGAGCTACGTTACTGCATAATTTAATATTATTAAGGCAGGCAAAATCAGTCCCATAACACGTGGATATTTTTTTACAGAAATGGATTAGCATTAGTAAGTTTGCAAAACAGAAATGAGGGTTTGAATGCAGAGTTTGGTACAACTACGTATGTAATGAATTCAGAAGACAGAGGAGAGAAATTTAAGAAAGGTTTCACGGCAGATAGAGAGTATAAAAGTTAGGAGGGAAAGACAAGAGTACTTCTATAGGGCACTGCAGGGAAAAAGCATTATCTTAAATTTCTTGAAGAAAGAGGGTCTGGATGAAGCCCTCTGAATAACATATTCAGAACAGCAGTCTAAGGCCTTTTGAGCTCATGCACTTCTGACAGACAAGGATAAGATAAGACTTCAGTTGGAAAGAATTAGTGTAACAAAAGAGAAACCTAAAGAAGATTTTTGAGAAAGAAAATCAGAATCAAAATTTTATCATTAGACTTTGTTTTAGGAGACAAGACAGTAACACCTGAAGTGCCTCTGAGAGAGCCTGAAAGATTGTGATGGTCAAGAAGCTAAGGGAGTCTGCATCAGTGGAGGAAAAAGCAAACTGAAGGGATGATCCTAAATGAGAACATGCAAAAGTCCCTTGCACGAGGACTATGCAAAAGGCTATCCAGCTTCAACACAAGGATAGTACACAAGAAGATGAGGCCATTCACAATTTGAATGAAAAGACAAGCTGGCAGGCAGCTTTTAAAATACAAGTGACTGAAATGTGCACCTAGGTTTTGACTTACTTGAATGATGAGTTCTTGTCATCTCCCATTAAACACCTTTTGAAATGAACTATCTTGAGGCAGTACATTCATAAGTGACCAAGTATCCATTTAAGAAGATGCCAGTAGGATTGAGAAATTCAAACTGAAAGATCATAGAATCATAGAATGGTTCAGGTTGGAAGGGACCTTAAATATCATCATGTTCTAAGCCCCCTACCATGGGCAGGGACACCTCCCACCAGACAAGGTTGCTCAAAGTCCCATCCAGTCTTGCCTTGAACACTTCCAGGGAAGGAGCATCCACAACTTCTCTGGGCAACCTGTTCCAGTGTCTCTCCACCCTCACAGTAAAGAACTTCTTCCTAATATCTAGTCTAAATCTACCCTCTTTCAGTTTGGAACCATTATCCCTCATTCTATCAGATAGTATGGAGGATAATATGTTGCTCAACAACAAGGAAATAATTTATTAGTATGAAAGAACCATTGCAGAAAGGTGCTGTTGCCCAAAAAGAAGTCAAAATCACAGTAAAGACAATAGAAGGAAACAATAAAAATAAAGATGATGCCTTAAGCACCATTCAGGGAGAACGATTCGGGTTTTGACTGAAATCAGTAGAAAGAGAGTGTACCAAGGACTAATAAAGATGAGCCCAGAGGAATAATAAAAAACAATGAAGACATCAAAACACTTTAAATCAGGTTTTTGAATTAACTGTTCTTACAGGAAAATCAAGGCTTGTTTTAATTAATTTTTCTTTTTTCCCCATTTGTGATAAAATTGAAGAACAAAATACTCAATCTTTTTGCTTTTCATATATAATTTTTCAACTTATTTTCAAGTGCAAAGTGGAAATGGAAAAAGGAGGAATACTGCATTTTCAAATGAAAAATGTTATATTGATTTTTTCAACTAAAGTACCTGGTTACTTTTTGACCTATGCAAACCAAAAATTACATCAAATTGTTAAAGATGAAGGGATAAGCAGGGTGGCATTAAAGACAACAGACATCTTTGGAAACTACCAGACTTGCAAAGACTGAAGCAAAGGCTTCATTTCGTGGAGGTTAGAGTATAAGAATGTCTAGTCTAGTGGATCTGTCAAATCAGCAAAAATCTTGTGAAATCAGCTCTCCTGCTAGTATATCTTGACATATAAGGGGTTTGAGGAAGGTAAGGCAGAGAAAACTGTGTCCTGACTGTTATGTGTTTTTTTTCTTGACTGCCAATGATGACAGCTGCTATAAGATAAAGAAGTGCTGTTTTGCATACACCTGGGCTGGATCCAGGATGCATCCTCATTACTTCTGTTATCGAAATGGATCTTTGTTTTTGAGAGTCTGGGCTGTAAAATGTAAGTGTGAAATAAATGAGAAAAGCATACAAGGTTTAGAGACAAGAAACTCCATGGAGACAAATGGAAAGGTAATTGCACAGAAGAACAAAGGGATTTATGTAAATGCATCTGGGTACGTTAGGTGAACTTTTCAGTGACTGCATCTCCCCATGCTGGGGAATTCAACTTTTAAAGACTCTCTTTCCCAACACTCTCTTTTTAATCTTGTCTTCTTCACAGATTTCTGGCTTTAATTGTGCAGATCTTAGACCTTAAGGATGTTGTTTTCCATTAATTATGATATACAATGCTGACATGAGGTCAGAACTTAATTAATTTCAGTTCTTTGACTACTTCTAAAAGGCAGCAGGAGAGGGGAGAAGATGAATACTTTATGTCTTCCGAAAAACCAACAGAAATTACTTTAAATAAAAAGACCTTCCTTCTCCAGGAGTAACAAAAACGTAGTGTACAGAAATAGATGGCACAATTTGTGACTGTGTGAATTTTTTATGAAGATATATTTTCACATTTGCTTCTCCCAGATCATGTGAGTTACAAGCGTGGTTTCTGATAAGTATCCTATTTTTGTGGCTCTGACTACATATTGCTAATTCCAGTTTTAACTAATGTATCTTTTAAGTGGCATATGTATGTTTGTGTCCTACAAACTTATCAATAGAAAATAATATTGAATCTAATTGATCTAGTCTTGACAGCCACAGAAAATAGTATTATATTGGGATATGTAATTGGTGCATTTGTCTACATCTCCTCAACCCAGGGAAAAAAATTCTGGGCCTCTGGTCTGCTTCTGTAGCAAGCACTATCAACAAAAAGCAACAGAGCTGTGCCAATCACAGTTAGTAAAAATTTTCCTCTGAAATTCTTTCATGCTAGAAAAGAAGCTTTTGGAAAAAACATTTCTGTATGTTGAACTACTTGCTTTCTTTATAATCAGAACTTGCATTTTAAAGCATGCTAGAAAACCAGAAAGCTGGTATTTTAAAAACAAACAGTTATTTTCATTTTGGAGTGCTGTCATCATATCTTAAGGCACATGAAGACAATTTACTTCTTTTTCCTGGTCATTCCTATGAACCTGATTTTGTGGTGAAGCTGTGTGACTACCATGAAGAGTCTCTAAAATGGACACCATATATCAGCTTGGGTACTGCAGCCCAACCTGGGAGACCTGGCTATTAAAAAATACAAGGCAGATGAACTAACTGGAGGGGAGGGTGTATCTTTTCCTGAAAAGTGAAAAACCAAACAACCAAACATAAAATAAACCTGCACAGAAGAAACAAATAAACACGCTTAAAACTATCTCTAGGGATGGGTACCAATAGATAGATAGATAGATAGATAGTCTTTTCCTCTCAACTAGGAAGTCAGTGCAAAAATAATACTGTCCACAAATAAATTCTCTGCCAGGGTGATATTTTATTACCTGCAGTACTGGCCCCTTAGATCCCTCCAGAAAACCCTGGGCTATCGTACACATCATGGCATTCCTCTCATATTTTCTCCCTTTCTCTCCTCATTTTTCCCTCCCTCTGCCTGTCCGCCTTTTCCTCTCTCTCCCTCTCCTATTCCCTCTTTCTTTCTTTCCCTCTTGCCCTCCCCCTTCATGTTATAGTTTCCTAATTAAAATATCATCCTTATAGGATTTCTCTCTGCCTCTGTGCTTATGCATATAGGATGTGGGCACTACTATTACCTGTTTAAAATGGTATCGCACAGCTGCCAGTGAAAACTGAAAGAAATAGTGGGATGGATGAGGAAGAATCAGAGAGGAAACTGTACCCAAGCAAGTCACAAACCTGAACTGTTTTCTCTGCCCTGTACTAGAACAATTGGCATCCCCTTCAGTGCCCCTCTGATTCAGAAACAAAATCTAGCATATAGCACATAACTACACACGGATATAGATACTCTGCCAAACTGGCATATTTGGAGATGTTCGCTCCTTTCAATCAAGATCGTTATTTCAGCCTTTCCATATACTTCCTAATTTTGCAATCTTGCTTGTTTTAGTGATCATCTCTAAAAATAAGAAAACAAGGTAATACTCTTCTTTCCCAAGTCAATGCACACCACAAATCCCTTTCTCTAGTTTTCAGTCACTCTGTAACTCAGGCATACACTAATTATTGACCACAGACAAACTTCTGTTCCTTTAAGGCAATAGAATAAAAGAAAGGGAATTAATATTTACAAATATGATGGATCTGGCTATTTTTACTTGATTTATCTTCTACTGGGAATAATCCTTTTAAATCTGTAACGGTATCTGAAATCTTTCCATATTTCTGATAAAAATAGCCTTCCATGAACAAGTGAGGTTCATCATAACCAGGCATATTATTAGCTTTTATAATTTCTTGCAGAAACACACCATTCGCTTACTGGAGCTATTAGAGTATAATTTCCTGAATTTGAAGACTGCTGTGTGCAGAACTGGGAGGGAGATTTTTCTCCCTCTCCTCTCCTCTCCTCTCCTCTCCTCTG